>CAUYSK010027595.1:0-33905 GCA_963575035.1 Avahi laniger
CATCAAAATTACAGATTGTCAGAGGTGATTTTAAAAGAGTGGAGTTTGTTGTAACAAGTAGTAAAAATGATGGAACAAGTGATGCACACCGGGAATATAGAGTATTTTTAAGGGAGTTATTCATGAATATTTTTAAATGTATATTTCTATCATTCTCTTAACTTTACATTATGACAGCCCTATACATATATTAGAGCTATTGACTCGGCAATACATATATTTTCAATATTTATATTTTACTCATAGAGAATAGCAAATACATATCAAAAAAGCTTACTCCAATCTATAAACTTAAATTTTTTTATATCAGTTATTGACACTTCACATATTAATGATTAGAAGGTCAAAATACGAAAAGATACATATAAATTTCAAATCAAATTTTGATTTTTAAAAGTATTTTTAATTTGTAAAGTTATGCAAATAATTATTTATTATACCTTGCTTAAAATCCAAAGCAGGTAAGCTTTGGATCAAATAAAATTTAATGGATTTAAATGAAATCAAAAGAAATTTCCATTAATTTGAAATAATATATGCTGTAGACTGGTATAATCTTTCTTTCATTGGATAAAAGGGGATTTCTTATAAACATTTTAATAACTAGATTTGTTTCAAAAGTCTCATGTATTCTCTGAAGCTTAAATGAATATCAAATATCTAATAGCTAAGTATCTAAACAAATATTTGAAAGATTTATGTAATTTTCATAAATATTACATTATGCAAAAGTTAGATAATACCTGGTTTATTGAGAGTAATTCCAGTTGTATACAGGAAATTGTCCACTTTCAAAAATTGTTGTAGAACTGTAAGATAGCCAGTAACATTGCTAATGTGATGGTTGTCAGGAAGTTTAATTAAGGCTTTTGAAAACTGAACACTTGGTTGAGATTTGGCATCTGAAAAAAGGAAACCTCATTAACAAATAGAAAATGCATGTCAAGCAGAGCATCATTGGTCACAACATTTTACTTTAAAACAAGCAGTTATAATCATTTCTAAACATCACTAACATCTTCTCATATAATTATTTTAAACTCAGAACTGACTAAATAAGAAATTTCCTTTTCTTTAGATTATGCAAGGCACCCTTGTATTACTTGATTCTGCTGCCCAGAATTTCCTCACACATTTTTGGGTTTCACTCTAGGAAACACCACAATGACCATTTTTAGCCCATGTGGTTCAGCTGAGGTCCCATTTCTGCAACAGGAGTAGAGTTGATGGTGCATGCTGAGATGGCTTAAACAAATTTACTGCATCTCATTATTGTCTTAGCCACAGTGATTTGTTCAGTGATGGGCTCTGTCCCAAGCACAGTCAGTGAGATGCACTGTGAGCTTTGCTTGGACATCGCCGGGTTGGGGGGAAGGCTAGCTTTTCCCCCAGTGGATCTTATATGAGCAGGTATATATCTGGGAGTTGCAACAGCCACCTTGTGACCAAAAATGGAAGCTCATTTGAAAATTGAGGCAATATTCAAAGAGTGGGGAGTTGAAAAATGGAGAGAGTAAAACCAGTTATCAATTATTTCTACTGAAGTCCTGATCAAGTCATATCTAAAATTGGTCCTACTCTAGACTTATCAATTATTTGAGAAATAAATAAAGGCTTCCTTTCAGTGTAAGGTAGTTTAGGGGACTAGTTTTTCAGAAACTTACAACAGAAAATGTCTTTGACATTCAGCCCCATATTTCAGTGACTAGGTTTCTCTATCAAATTATTAATCAAGCATTAAAAGTCTTTCAAATATAAGGCACTCGACTTATAAATATTATCTCAATAACTTTGAATTGACTATCTTCTAACATTATCAAGTGAGAGCTCAGTGACAATATTGATATTTCTGTAATCAACACATTTTATTTAACAATTCAAAGATCAACTTTTAAATCATTACAACTAAAAATTATTAAGAACATCAGCTTTTGCTTTGGACTTTGATAAGATCACTAATAAAGACGAATAATCAGTTAAATTATTAGAATGAAAAAAGTATCTGTTTTTAGAGTTGCAGGATAATAAATGAAAAAAATAAAAAAATCCTCAGTTTATTTTTTATGTGTGAAGCTAAAATACCTGGAAAATAGTAAAGCAAAACAACACAATTATAATATACATTCTTGTTTGGTTAAGTTGTTTGAGAGCATAATCTTATGTCTTCTGATCACTTGCAGGTACTATCTACAACTCACTCTTTTAAAACATGTGGCTTAATTATGTTGAAGATCTAAATTTCTTACAACTGAAAACATGTACACTAAGTGAAATATCCAGCTGAGCTTCTGAAGGTTTTGTACATTCCCGAAGTTTCCTATTTCTCCTTTTACCACAAATACATTCACACACAGGCCTAACATATTTTGATTGTACAAATTGAACACCTTCCTGATGAAATATCTTATGGAGGTTAAGAAGTAAGGTGTTTTTTTTTTGTTTTTTTTTTTTGAGACAGCATCCCTCTCTGTTGCCCAGGCTAGAGTGCAGTGGCATCACCATAGCTCGCTGCAACCTCAAACTCCTGGGCCCAATCTGCCTGCGTCAGCCTCCGGAGTAGCTGGGATTACAGGTACATGCCACCATGTCCAGATAATTTTTCTGTTTTTTGTAGAAACAAGGTCTTGCTATGTAGCTCAGGCTGGCCTCGAACTCCTGGCCTCCCACCTCCGCCTCCCAAAGTGCAAGAATTACATGCATGAGGCACCGGGTCCAGCCAAGAAGTGAGGATATATACCTTCTACAAAAAGATTTAACATCAGAAACATCCATCCTTTCCTGCTTGGCCTTACAAATGGGTCGCCTCTTAGGGAAATGAGGTGGTAAAAGGAAGTAATCTAAGAATTCAAGAGGTTTCATAGTGTTCTCTTGGAGACCTGCCAAGGCATGACCAGTATTGTACATACGAACAAGCACTCCCCATTGCTTGGTCTCACACTGATCCATCTCAGGTATGCCAGCAGAAACTACAATTTCTAATTGTTTGAAGAGGCCAGTAAGGAGTAGGAATGTGTCAAAACACTGAAGAGATGCTGTGGAGAGCCTGATAGCATTAAGGCCCCAGCAGCATCAAATACAGCCTCTGTCTGCAGGCATGTGGTTCCTACTAACTTTCCGTCCTTTCACACACAACTCCACGTCCACTGTTGCCCCAGTGAGAGATGTGATTTGGAAAGGACGACAGAGCTCGTTCTCTTATCTGCCATACACCAGCAAAATCAGTGGCCCAAAATTCTGCCACATGCCTTGGCATTTCGGGAGCAAAAGATTCTACAGCCTCACTCAGTAAATTACTCCAAAGTTAATCAAGCCCCAGTTGAATTCTTTTTCCAACAATAGTATTAGGTTTTCTGGTTTAATACGTTAGGAATAAGTATTAATAAAATAGCATCAAAAAATGAAAAGAACTTTCACAAACAGTTCTCTTTATCATGACTCTCTTATTGGACTCTACCTTGGGGAGTTTCTCACTTTATCAGTCATTCCTATTATGCTTTAGACCGAAACTTTAATTTACCAATACAAAACAAAAAAACATTGTTGTCATTTACAGAGATGTCATATGATATGCAGTAGAAGTCACAGAATTCTGAGGCTTCTCCTAAGCACCAGTTGAGGGGTTTGGGGAGGTGAGGTAAGGATGAAACTGCCATGTCTGTGGTTGGTAAAGCAGAATTGGAGGACACAGCTTGAATCAGTACCCCAAATAAGGCTTTCTGCACTCTTTCCCTTGGGATATGCACGTGAGGCAAATCATGTCTGCCCAGTTCTGGGCCTCTCCCAAACGGGCAGCAAGATTAACTCAGGAGACAGGACTGGAGGCACTCTGCACATCAGAAGGCTGCAAAGGTCTGACAGCATGTGTTCTCTCTTTTCCCAATTTCACCCACCACTGAAATCCTGTAAGTGATATGGAAAGGACAGAAGCTTTTTCCAATACTTTCAAAAGTCAAACATTCCTATTTAAGAGGCTAAAATAGTATAGGAAAAATTAATTCCTACTACACAAAAAAATCATACTATTAGTTTGATAGTAAAATAAGGATTGGTTCATAGTCAGTACTAATCGCTGATCAATTTAGATTTTTCCCAAGTTATAATTAACATTGATTCATTAGTCAAGAAGAACAGTTAATGATAACTTTAAGTGTTTACTTACTAAGTAAGAAGTATTGTACTTACCAGCTAATTTTCCAGTAATTAAAACAGTGTCTTCAAATAGCCATATATTTGCTTGGCTTTGTGGGAACAGTGAAAGTGTAACTGATGAATATACTGTGAAATATAGCACAATTAGAATATTTTATTTAATGTGGGAAATAAAACTGGGACAGATATAGTTCTGTGACAGTAAGTCCTAAAAAGTGGGAAAAAAGAAAAAAAACTGATGGGAAGAACGATTCAAAACAAAGGAGGAATGAATATAAAATATGGTGGAGGAAAAAACATCACAATAAAATGAGAAGAAAACATTGGGAATCACTATTTTATTTCACTAATCTTTTCTGTTTCTTATAGTAGTCTGTGCCAAGATGACAAATGATGTTCTATAACTAACTCCAGATGTAAATGATCAAGTTAAATGCTTGAATAACCCTCTACTATTTTAAGTTATTTGTTATTTACTTGTAAAGATTTTTAAAAAATTTTTTTCTTGGCTCCATGATTCAAGGTTCTGTAGATAGAGACTACGTCCACTCCTCATTTTTAACTGCCCACATGAGCACAATGCTCTTCTGCACGCAGTACGGTTTGCCAAAAGGACTCTGAGTTGGCAGAGAAGGAAACAGTTTAATGCAGACGATGACTGACAGGCAACCTTTGGTAGTAACAGAGCATGGAGCTGAACCTGCCTGCCGGAGTAGGCAGCTGAAATAGCTGGAGGGATGAGAAAGTGCCGATCACCTGAAAGACAAATTGCTTCAAGGTCTGGAGCAACAAGCGAGGACAAAAGACCATTCTATAAGCAAGAACCAATCAGATAAACTTCCCAATCTTGCAAAAGAAAAATAAGTTTTGAGGAGTTATTCAAAGCACAAGCTGTCATTTGGTATCTCTGCTCTATGCTATTATTTAAAATTATAGAAATAACACAGTATCCTCAAGCCTCTTAAAAGAAGATAAAACATTTGCATGGAAATGTTTTTAATATTTTGAGATATTGATATTACCAAGAACTTTAAAAGAAATATGGAAAAAGGGTAAAGCACAAAAAGTATACAATGATGGGAAGTAAAATGAAATATACTTTTTTACTTCCACAGGAAAAAGTGAATTACCAAATGAAAGCATAATTTCAATTTCAGATTACATTAACATTTAGACTGATTAATAGATTTATTAAATTGGAGAAGAGGTGGTGGGGTTGTAGCTTGGACCTCAAGATGATGATAAGTAGAGCATTATCCCATATTTGGATACTTTCTCAGTCACAGATAGCTTAAAAGGGGACAGCCCTGACAGCTTTTTAGGGCTATTAAATCCGAGGAGAATCTTTCTGAATCTCAGTAAAACTTAACATTCAGATTTCTTTTCACTTAAAAATTTTTCTTATTTTAAAAGGTATGTAATGCCCACTTTGAAAAAGTTCAGGAATACTGAAAAGAATAAGAAGAAAATGACAGATGTTGCAATACCACCACAGAGACAACCACTAATGATATTTTAGTACAGCTCTTCATTGATTTTTCCTGTGATTTTTTTTAAATAGGAAGTATGATATTGTATACAGAATATTTTTACTCTTTATTTTTCATTTAATAAGCATTTCTGTCTCAATAAAAACTTTTCATAATATTTTAATGACACATATTTCATTTAAGTATCAAGATTTAATCACTGCGCTAAAATTATAGATTTAGGTGTTTCCATTTCACTATTATTAGAAAAATACTGACATCACATCTTGGTGCGTGAATGCTTGTCCACTATATTTATTTGTATGTTTGTGTTTGAATGGATTTCTAGAAATGAAATACTGGGTCAAAGTTTATAAAGATTTTGAAAACTTTTGACATGTATATTTCAAAATTTGTTACCCAGATAATTTTGACAATTTGTACTCCCATTGACAATGTTTAAGAGTGCTGATTCTACCTTGCTTGCTTTGTTAATACTGAGGATAACTTTTTAAAAAACTTTTCCAAGGTGAAAAATCTAAAAAGTGTGTATTTCTTTGGTGTATACATCTTAGATTACCAGGGAGATAAAGCACAGTGTCATGTTTACTAATTGTTTGTATTTCCTGTTTTGAAAATTGCTAGGCCATGATTTTGTCCATTTACCTTATTTAGGTAGGGCCTTGACATTTTCTAATTCGTATTAATTCTTTGCATATTAAATATATCACCCCTCATTGTTTCAAATATTTTTCCAAACTCAATTGCTTTTTATGTTTTCAACATACAAGGCTTAGGCCCTACTATAAATGTAGTGCCCTTTATAAAGTAGGCCCAAGGGAACTCCTTTGTCCATTCTACCTCATGAGTAAACAATAGGAAGGCACCATCTATAAACCAGAAAGCAGACCCACACCAGACACCAAATCTGCTGGCACCTTGATCTTAGACTTCACAGCCTCCACAACTGTAAGAAATAAATTTCTGTTGTTTATAAGACACCTGGTTTATGGTTATTTTGCTATAGCAATCCAAACAGAATAAGACAATGTCCCTATATTGACTTCACTTAGGCACTCTCATTTTCAGTTTACCAGAACAAGATATTCCCAAAACAGAGGGGAAAAAAAATCATTTATATTTAGTAGACACGAAACACTCTTTAAGTCCTTACTTGGCATTCTTCCGGTCTTCCAAGGCAGAGGGGTCAACACGTAGCCATCTTTGTAAGCAATAATAGTTAAGCTGAGACCTAATTTATAGGGTACTTTTATCAACACTGCACCATTGTTTTTAGTTACTGTGGAATTCGTCTTCGTGTAGTTTACAAACACTTCTACAACTGCTTGACTCAGGTACTGACGACTGATGATATCATTCACCTGGACTTTCAGCATAAATACAGACACTGAAAAAGAAAAAGGCAGAAAGTGCAGCGTGTTATATCCTAGACTGCATATGTCACTATACTTTAAATGCCATTCAACATGTCTGAATAACAGTACAAAACTGTTTTTAAATTTAGGAAATATGTATTTACTGATGGATAAAGAAAGAAGCAAAAACATTATAACGAATTCATTATTCTTCCTAGAATTAAATAAATTTGCATACAGTCAAGCCCTGCACAATGATGTTTTGGTCAATGACAGACTGCATATATGACAGTGGTTCCACAACATATAATGGAGACCAGGTGCAGTTGCTCACGCCAGTCCCAGCACTTTGGGAGGCCAAGGTGGGAGGATCGCTTGAGGCCAGGAGTTTGAGACCAGCCTGGGCAATATAATGAAACCCTGTCTTTACAAAAAATTTTTAAAAATTAGCTGGGTGTGGTGGTGCGCACTTGTAGTCCTAGCTACTTCAGAGGCTAAGCTAGGAGCATCACTCGAGCCTAGGAATTCAAGATTACAGTGAACTATGATAGTGCCACTGTACTTCAGCCTGGGCAAAGAGCAAGACCCTGTCTCTAAAAAAAAAATATTCCTATTGCCTAGTGATTCATAGCTATCGTAACGTAGTAGTGCAATGCATTACTCACATGTTTATGGTGATGCTGGTGTACACAAACCTACTGTTCTGCCAGTTGTATAAAAATACAGTATATAATGTCCAATAGAAAATATTTGATAATGACAATAAATGACTATGTTACTGGTTTACGTATTTACTATATTTTCTATCATCATTTTAGAGTGTAGTCCTTCTACTTACAAAAACAAACTTAACTGTAAAACAGCCTCAGGCAGGGCCTTCAGGAGGTATTCCAGGAAAAGGCATTGTTATAATGGGAGATAGCTCCCTGTGTCATTGCCCCTGAAGACCTTCCAGTGGGACAAGATATAGAGGAAGAAAAGAGTGATAGTTATGATTCTGACCCTGTGCAGACCTAAGCTAAGGTATATGGTTGTGTCTTAGTTTTTAACAAAGTTTACAAAGTAAAAAAAATTAAAAATTTTAAAAATAGAAAAATCTTTATAGAATAAGGATATAAAAAAAGAAAATATTTTGTATAGCTGTACGTGTTTGTTTTAAACCGTGTTATTACAAAAGAATCAAAAAGTTTAAAATATAAAAAGCTTATAAAGTAAAAAAGTTACAGTAAACTAAGGTTAATTTATTACTAAAGAAATTTTTTTATAATTTTGGTGTAGCCTAAGTATACTGTACAGTGTTTATAAAGTCCACAGTGGTATACAGTAATGTCCCAGGCCTTCACATTCACTCACCACTCACTCACCATCTACCACTTTTTTAAATCTTTTATATCATATTTTTGCTGTACCGTTTCTATGTTTAGATACACAAATACTTACCATTGTGTTACAATTGCCTACAATATTCAATACAGTAACATCCTGCACAGGTTTGTAGCCCAGCAACAATACACTATGCCATATAGCCTAGGTGTGAGGTAGTTTATAGCATCTAGGTTTGTGTAAATACCCTCTGTGAATGTTAACACAACAAAGAAATCGCCTAAAGATGGATTTATCAGAATGTATCTCCATCATTAAGCGACACATGTCTGTATTTATTATTAAGGCATAATATTACTCCACCTTTTTATACCAATTAAAAGGAGAAAAAGGAGAGCAGTGAATAACAGAAAGACGCAGGATCTCTCTTAAGAAAAATATTTTTTAACTTTGTCTAATTCTAATGCTTTCAAGTTATGAAGATTTAACACTAATTCTAAACGTAGTTAAAGTTCTTAGAATAAAATGCCATTTGTGCATGGCTCGCTATTTTGTTCTGTTGTCTGGAAAGCAGAAGACGTTTTCCAGTTCCAAATATCAAAAATCTCTAAAATATTGAAAAGCATTATCCATTAATTATGCAAGAAAAATAAAACTAACATAAATTGAGAAAAACAAGAATTAAAGCCGGTTTGTACTTAAACCTCTGGCCTTACTCCTCAAATACAGATCTTGACAATGTGTTCATGGATTCACACATGATGATGTCCACTTAAAAAAGAACTTGTACCACCAGGAAAATGCCTTTGCAAGCCTGTTTCATGTCTTTGCAAAAGATGCTTTCTCTTCCCCTGCAAATGGGCTCTGCAGTCGGTTAAGGTCCGTCTTTGCCATTCCCTAGACGTGTGACCTTCAGTAAGTTACCTTTCAAAGGCCATTTGCTCATCTGTAAAATCAGAAGACTAGCAACTACTTTTAGGCAATAAAATGAAATAATGCAAGTAATATGCCCAGTACAGTGCTTAGCTATCAAATGATAATTAGTAGTAAAAATTATTACTCCACAACTGGAGACCACAAACATTAGAGTACATTGATAAGAAATACTTTATAAGGATTATTATGCTATGCATTTGCATAAACAAATCCATTTTTATACAAGGTAATTTTTATCAAGAATAGCACATCAGATAAAAATTCTAGTCAATGCTAACGGAGCCTCTATATTGCTACCAAATTGTCGTTATGCGTGTCCTAACTTTGTTAAAATAAACTGGACCTTAAGTTGCTCTAGGGTCATAACAAAGACATTTTAAATACAAATAGAACCATCATAATAAACTGCCCAATCCTCGGGAAGGTACAATCATGCAAGCTAGAAAAGAAAATAGCTCTGATCTTATCAAGAGTCTAAAAATGAGGTCAAATGTTAACCAAACGCTTGTCTCTATAGATTCAGATACAAACATTTTCAGTATTCTACTTCTATGATAAAAATGTTTAACCATAATATAAAATAAAATGTGTTGAGGGTTAATGAGCCAGGCATTGTGTTCATTTTTACGTGCAGTACTCCATTTACTCTTCAAAAAACCCTCATGGGAGAGATACTATTGTTGTCTTCATTTCACACATATTGGTAACTGAGAGTTACAGTGGTTTGAAAGTATCATGGCTAACCACAGTAAATGGAAAAAAAAAACAAAACCAGGACATAAACTCAGAATCCTCCTCCTCAAAGATTATGCTCCTAAACCATTGCAATACATCTGCCTGAACATTACTCTTAAAAGCAACTATAGTCCCAGTTTAGAGTGTGGAGATGGAAGAACTGATTGGGAAAAGGAAAGAAAAGAAAGGATTATATCCAATCATACTTTAAGATGAGGTTCCATTAGCCAGTCTGAAATAACTGTTAATTTCTTCAATATCATATATATTTCAAATGTAAATATGGGGAAGAGATTCCAAGGTGAAATATAGATAACTGAAGTTTATCCACACCTCTGCTTCTTCAGCATCTTTAATGATAATAGACAGCCTTGTAGAAGGTCAAATTATTTCTGAGCAGTTATTACTATTATTACTCTTAAGAGACAAATTGAGGAACATCAGGTAGTAAAAGGTCAATTAAGTCTTGGGTCTTAACTCCAACTGTGTCTTAAACTATTTAACTCTTTTTCCCTTCACATCATTAATTCAGCCCATTACTATTACTTTAAAATAAGTAAAATGTTTGTTAACAATTTAAAATCAAAAGATGATGAAAGGTTAGGAATATATGTGCCTGGTGCCAAGCCTTGTATGTACATTATCACAAAAATCTCAATATACCTTTGTAAAATATATAATACCAAGTCCATTTTACTGATGAAGAAATGAAAATTCAGACAGGTTATGCAAACTGCTCAGTCTCCCAGATGGTAAGAGGCTGTGTCAGCCTTCAGTGCACCCATGAATGACTCCAAAACCATCTTTGTACCACGTACCAGTGGGTCTTGGGGTCGCACTTCTGAAATTAACTCAAATAATACATGATTTAGCAATTAGCATTGAGAACTTAAATTCTCACTTAACACCAATTAAAAAGAAAAAGTGAAAGTGTCCCTGGCCACACACACATGTTCATGCCAAACCATGGCCTCAAACTCAAATGGGAGATATAACTCTTGGGTGAAAAAATGAAAGGTTGAACTATATTATATATGACATGATGGGCTTCTAAACCAAATGCACTTGAATAGGCCCATCTAGTACAAAAAACTGTGAGTGTAGAGAATAAGTAGATGCTGTTCAATTCAAAATAATTCCCCCAGCCACCCAGCCTCTCACCCCCCAGTCAAAATTTATTAAGCCATTGCATAAAGCACTTACTAATACAGGTCAGACAGATTCTATCAGGACCTCAAAATGTGAATAAAGATACACAGAGGCTAATGTTTGCTGGGGCCGAATTATCTTACAGAGAAAGTCTAAGAGATCCTACCATTGTGCTTTCCAGCACTTCCCTGGTCCCTCTCCTTCCAGAAGCTGGGCTGTGCGGCCCCTCCAGCAGATCTGTGACCTACGTCATAACCCTTTCCTTTGTTTCTTGTAGCCAGAGTCATTTTCTGTTGTTTGCTCCTTAAGTAAGCATGTTAGATGATATAGGGTACAAATGTAGATATAGCCTGTTTTATTTAATAGGCCATGCCATCTGTTATACATCTTTTATAGAAAGTGAAGGAAGTACAATATTAGGTACCAAAAATATGATAAGCCATATGAGAGAGAGACGAGACATAATTAAAAAATAAGGGAATCAGGATTCCCTATTAAAATTGGATAATGGATCTTATTTGAACTAAATGTGCTTACGATGGCTCCTTCAACAGCATATTCAGAAATGAGACTTCAGGAATTTTTATTAATTCATTTGCGTCAAAGATCAATTTCAGAAATTCTCAGAGCCTTTGGATTTACAGACAAATCCCAATGTGTGGTAAGATCTTAAGTTAAATTCACAAAAAAACTCTGCATATTCCATCTGTCTCATTCTTTTAAAAGTAAAGTTGTCAAGATAAGACACACTAAAACCTCCTGACATTCTGAAGCTTAGTTTGATATATAAAATGTTTGCTAAAACATTTTCTAATCCAGAATGATTTTATTTTTTCACAAGCAATAATAATGTTAATATAGATTTGATGAGAAGATAAATATATTTAGAAAAAAAGATTTGTAAGGATCAAATCTTGGCTAACAAAAATCGCAATTTCGCTTTCTGAAGAGATCCCCTGTATTTTTACTTTAGAACATTTAGTAACTTCGTGTATAACGTGGGTATGACCATGAGGGGCCTCTCTAGCTCAACCGGAAAAATCTAACAAACTATGTTGCAATTGTCTCTTCTCTAATCCCTTCTAAGTGAAAGCTGACATCATAAATCACAGGTTTTATATACACATACATGTTTATTTGTGTGATACACACACACACACGCGCACACACACACACATCCAGTCCACTGCTGGAAACTTTACACGTGTTTTCCAATTTCATCCTAATATAGACCCACAAGACATTTTCTGATTTTAAGGCAAGGAAATCGAGGTTAAAATTGCACAGCTAATAAGGGTATAGCCAGGATTCACAGACAAGTTCCTCTGTCTCCAAGTGCCATGCTCTTTACTCCACATCACCTCTCTTTGAAAAGCTTTAGGGATTTGGTTTTCATCATATTCACCAGTTTACTTTCTCCCACCAACCAATGCTGAGAAGGGAATGCTCATTTGCTGACTCTCTGAGCCTCTTTTCCCCATTCTCAAACCTGGTTTGTCTCTCACCCCAGCACAGGCTACAGCAAAAGCAGCCTTAAAAAGAAACAAACAAACAAATAAAAAACCTTGGCTAAAAGGCTGGTCAAAGCAATTTAAAAAGCATGAACAACTCGTTTTTCCTTCAAATAAAAGGAAAAGTTATTAAAGAATTACCTGCTCATGACCTAAACAGGATGTTTCTGATTTCTGTGGTGTCAACAGTTTGCTCAAGCGAGCAGCACTGGCATTCAGACAAAATCCACATCCATAACAATCCCCCTTACTAGCTCTCTCCTCCAACAAAAATACTCTGGCATTTAGACTGGGCAGATTCCATGATTAAATGCATGATTTTCCACCAGAGGTGCTTTTGTCTCCATAATCTATCTACTCTTTTCTGGTGTATGTTTCAGCTTTCCATGAACATATTATTTCTCTGCCACTTAATAATAATCATTATGTCTTGCCCACATAATCTTCTTTTCAATATGTCACCACTGGTTTAAAAATGGTTCAACAGCAAATGATTTCATCTCCAGATCCTTAGAAAACATATAATCTAAATGTTGAGAGAAATAAGTAAAAATAAAATACAGACCAATGAACTAGGTCCTGAGGTTGCTGGAAAAGATTTAACTATTTAACACATGATTAGAAGCATTGTTAAAGTAATGAGAATCACCTAAATTCAAAGAATAATAAATAAGTATAAAGAATGTTTTAGAAAAAGCATGTCAGAACCAACACTATATTATGGTTCTGCTATAGAATACAGATAGGTAACTCAAAGTCCAGAAAGGGTTAAAAAAAAATACTGCTAACTATATATTTGGGTGACATCTACATCTTGACGTGGGTGGGCTGATAAAATTACAATTCCACTTCTTTTCAAGACAATCTGACATCACCCTATTATGTTGTTACCATTATGTAGGTTACGACTGTGCACATGGAGAAGGAACCTCGTTTTCAGATTTCTCCAGTACAAAAACTCACCTACTTCTTTTCCATTATGTTTCAAGCATCTGCAGGAATTTCATTTAATGTATTACAACTTTTTTTTTAAGAGATGGGGTCTTGCTCCGTCACCCGAGCTGGAGTACAATGGCACAATCATAGCTCACTCTAACCTCCAACTCCTAAGCTCAAGCAATCTAACTGCCTCAACCTCTCAAGTAGCTGGGACTACAGGTGCATGCCACCATGGCTGGCTAATTCTATTTATTTCTTTGTAGAGATGGGGTCTCACTATGTTGCCCAGGCTGGTCTCAAATGATCCTCCCACCTGGACCTCCCTAAGTGCTAGGATTACAGGCATGAGCCACTACACCCATCCTACAGCTTTTTTCCTGTATAGAACTACAATGCTAAAATAGAAGCTTTTATAAACAGATCACTGGTCAATTTTTTTTAAATATAATATTTAAATGAAATAAATTCAAAAAACTTCATCAAGCTTTCTGTATTCTAATAAGAACTAGAAAAAAATGAAGAACCCAAAAATATAGTGAAATAAAATGGCTGGGAACAATTAGAACTGTGCACTTACATGAATGCTTACTGTTGATTACCTGCTTTTGGTCAGATCTGCACTAGATACATATTGCGAATACAAACATTATAGAACATAGTCTTACCTTGAAGTATCTTCTGAGGGGAAACAACATGTGAAAAAAAGTGCTGCAGAATTTCTGATACTATGATAAAGGAGGTAGAAAAGCAATATTGAAACAGACAAAAGAACTTTCTATAGTATCTAAGTCTTCTAGACATTATGTAGAAATTTAGAATTAATATGTATAAAAATTCCTGTAAGTATCCAAAAATATGACTCTAATATCTGCTTTGGAATCAGTTTACCCTTTCATTGTTTGAACAAGGAGAATGTCAGCATTCTGAGTTCCGATCCCCTAAGGGATGCATTCTCACGCATTCTCACCTATTTCCCATGCTATGACTTTTTGATCCATTGCTGTGGAGCTTCTAGGTAAGAACCCAAAAGATGCCAATCTTCTCCTAATGACCCAAATCAGGCTTTACTGAGGGCATTCATAGGCCTAGTTTGCTCTCTACCACCATTTTCACACAAAGAAATCTTAGTTTAGAGATAGGTATACAAATATCTTAAGATATAAGGAGAAAAGATCTGGTTTCAAATTT
This sequence comes from Avahi laniger, assembly GCA_963575035.1. Lineage (NCBI taxonomy): Eukaryota > Metazoa > Chordata > Mammalia > Primates > Indriidae > Avahi > Avahi laniger. The sequence goes on from CAUYSK010027595.1 coordinate 14,776, forward strand.
ATATGGCTAGGTATTTAAAATCTTTAGTAGAGACATAACCATCATGCTTTCAATAAAGAGTATATCAATTAATTCCTAACTCTTTAGGCTGGTGTTAACAATCCTCTGAGATCTGACTACACCTCCCTTTCTAGCCTTTTTCCCACTAATCAGACTCTTATGTCAGAGACAGGCAAACTACAGCCTGCAGGCCAACTCCAACCACTGCCTGATTCATTTATGTATTACCTGTGGCTACTTCTGCTACAGTGACAAAGCTGATAGGGTGTCAGAGGCTATATGGCCAGCAAAGACGAAAATAGCTACTATCTGGTACTTAACAGAAAAAGTTTGCTGAACTCTGTTCTATATTGTCACATAAATGGGTCATTGGTCACTATCTAAGACCAACCCAATTTCCTGCTACAACCTCATTATTTATTTCTGTCTACCTTCTGAAATGCCCTTTTTTTCAAATCTCTACCTGTCAAAATCCTAATCTACCCTTCAAAGTTTAAGTCAAATGTCCCCTTTTCAAATAACTTTGCCCTTATCCCGCCCAGATGGAATTTCTTCTTCTGTACTGACCGGTCTAATGGCACATGATATATTCTGGTGTGTGTTTTCCTTTTCTGTGTATTTGTCTCTCTCTCTCTTTCTCTCTCTCTTTGTAAGAGTAGACTTCTTGACAGCCAATATTGTTTCAAACTCAGCTTTGAGTCTTACCAGAGCTTAGTAAGGGTTAGCATGTGGATACTCACTGAGTGGAAGAAGGCTGGGGAGGAAGAGAGGGAAGAACAGAAGATGAGTAGGAGGGAGAGATGCAGAGAAAGAAGGACCAAGAAAATCAGAAGTATCCAAGCACCTGGAGTAAGAATGGTAATTGTCGGATTTTGACAGGTGCCACCAAAAATTGCAGCCAGCTCTCTAGCCCCAGTATTGGGTGTAGAATTTTGAGCTTAATCCCATGGTTGCCAGTGAAAAATAATTGACAATTACAATAAATAAATCTTAAGATTCCTTTTCCTTTTGGAAATTAATATAACTTTTCCTTCTTTTTCATAAGAATGTTTAACCTGCAAATTTTGACTAGAGAATACAATTTTGAGTAGAGGATGCTACTAGGAAGTAGCAAAACTTCTTGAATATATATAAGACAAACATATCAAAACAGAAATTAAATTAGAAATCTTACTTTTAGTATTATAAAACAATACCAACAAAGTAGTTTTACAAGTTGTTCTCCCAGGGTACCATTTCCCTCTTTAATTGGAATGAGGGCTGAAAGTTTAGAAAAAAGAGTTGAGAACAACAAAGGAGCTTACAAAGAGAAAGGACCATATTATTATGCACTCTGTAAAGCAGCTGTGTGGAAAGGATTTAAACAGTTTAATCTTAAGGACATTTCAAACACGGACACACAAGCCCCTTTCTTTTACAGGAACAAAGGTCCTGAATCTAAAAAAATTTTAAAACCCTTAGTAAAATAGAAAAGCCTCCTTTTCATTGCTTAAGCCTCAGATTGGATCCAAAACTCTTATTGGTTTTGGGATTTAAAAGAAAAACAAAAAACAACTGTGCAATATGAAGCAAAAACAAATTTCTCTGCAGTAAACTTTTATTTATCACAGAGAAAATGTCAAATCTAAGAAGAAATTAGAGAGACAGAATAAGGACATGATCTCCAAAGGTATAAAATGTCACAGAGCAAAATAAAGCACATTTTTTCTCCATTAGGACTGAAAGCTTAAGAAAGTGTGATTCACCAAAACTAATGAAATGGATAACATAAAAAGAGCCTTTGCAACTTAAGACTAGCACATAACACACGACTCAAGAGAGAACAAATGAGAGAGCTGAGCCACTACTATTTGGACTCAAATCCTTCTTGTCTACCCAAAGGACCCTCTTCCTCAATGGAAATAAATCAATCTGACTCAAGCTCCTAAAACATATTGTTTAAGCTCACTCCACAGGCATTTATCATCCTGACTTGTTTTTTCTTCCCAATTTCTCATCCTGCCTTAGAATCACCTACAGCCATTCATTTGCTCATTCACTCAGAAAGTCATTCAACATACATTTATTAAGTATACTGTTTGTGAAGGCACTAGGTAGGTGTGGAGAGACAAAAGAACCTATAGCCCAGTAAGAAAAGTTACAGATCATTTTTAATTTAAGTGTTTGAAAAAGCACTGGTCACAGCTGCTATGTAAGTACTGAGCACCTAACTCAGACTAAGGTGAAGAGGCTCCTTTGTGGAGACCAAATCAGAATCAAGTTTTGAAGATGGGCTGTGGAGGAGGGGTGAACGCCTCCCTCAGACGCCTGCTCTGAACTGAGGCATTCTCCAGGACAGGAGGGGATGTTGAGGGGCTGGGGAGATTGATTTTCCCTTTCCTTTGAACTGATTTGGCATCACAGATGAAAAGAAGGCTGAGAGAAAGAAGTGAAATTGTTTTCTAGGGTAACTCAGGAAAAATTTTAAAAGACTGAGGAACGGACAATGAGGTTAAGAAGTATACGTAAAGAATCTGCCAAAAACAGAAATATAGGTGAATGGAGAAAACATGAGAAGCAGATATTCCTCCTTAGAGGAAAGACAGGAATTTAGCAATTTGTTTAGCAAGCACATGCTGACATCATCCTCTACACTCAAGAATGTCCTTGTCTGCATCTCTAAGCTCATTTCCCCTCCTTCATCCTCACTCGTTTTAATCCATCCTTATACTTCCTGGAACATGCCAGGCATGCTCCCACCTCCAGGTCTTTGCACAGGCTGTTCCTTCTTTCTAGAATTCTCTTCTCCCACATACCCGAAGGGCTTACTCCCTCACCTCCTTAAAGTCTTGTCAAAATGACACGTCTCGTGACTCCTGTCCTCCCGATCTCTCTTACACTGTGTTTCAGGGGCCCCAAGACCACCTTAATACACCAAAAGGACTGTTCTTTGACAGGTTATGGTTTATTACAGCAAAAGATGAAGAGTAAAACAACAGGTAAAATATACGTATGGCAAGTTCATAGATGTTAGCACAGAACTCTTGAGTCCTTCCCCTGCTGGGACTGCACAAACCATGCACTGTCTGTAGCTGGGATCTGTGGGGACTCATGGAAAGTGTATCTATATAGGGAAGGTCACCTGAGTATTAGGGTCCAAGGCTGTCATAGGAGCAACAGTCATATGTAATACATTCCTGTTACATAATCAGTCACGGCAGCAGAAACACAGGACCCCAGCATAAATATCAGGTGTATAACATGAACTTGCTAAACAATCCTGAGAAGTCTTGACAGGCTGGAACAGCATACTCCATTGCTCCAGCCACATAAAATAACATCATCAATCAGTAACATAAAGAACATTCTGAGGGCCATATTCCCAGGAGCTGGCCAAGGGCAACCACGGTTTCAGGCTGCATGACACACAAGGACTGAGCAGCCAGACCTGCTGTGCTAATACACTTCTCACATCCTGATCTATTTTTTCCATAAGCTTTTTCCACACTACCTTAACACATATATAATTTACTCATTATGTTCATTTTCTGTCTCCACAACTAGAAAGTTAACTCTATGAATTCATGGGCTTTTTCATTTTATTTACTGCTATATCCTCAAATATCAGTACTTATTTATGAACGAATAAATGAATAATTGAGTTAATGAATGAACTCCTTAGTCTTGTGACACTAGGTAGGTAAGTCTTAAAGTAGAGGGTGGGACAAGGAGATGTGTAAGCAACCACTGAACATTTGTAAGTTATGTATTTTAAACAAAGTACAAATTCTTTGATTCTTTGCCATTTCTTTCTTCAGCAACTTCAACAGATTTGATAATTCTTATAATGTTGAAAAAGGATTCAAAACAAAAGATTAGGGCAAGCATTGTTGCTTTTCCTTAGAAAAAGTAACACATGAAGATTAAATTCCATCAATTATCTATAACCCAACCTTAAATAATTAACTGGGAAAATACTGGAACCAAAATTGAAGTTGGCAATAAAAATGAGAACAAGTAATATAGGTGAAAAAACAAAAAGGCTATGATAAGGGGAAAAGCCTCATTTAGGAAACTAAAAAAACTTTTAAACATAGAGTTGTTATGAATTCTATTTCTCACGGACTTAGGTTTCTTAATAAATTACTATTTAAAAGGAGTCATCCACTAGGAGTCTTTGACTATTACATGTTTGTACCCCAGGTGTTTCACATACATTGCCAGTAGTACTTCATGGGAGAGACAAAAAGATCTCTGGGGAATCAACAATTTCTGAATGTTCCCTCTCATGACTGTAACAATGGAAATCAGGTTAGATTTGTTAGCTAGGCTACAATCCTCCCTTGGGGATGAATTAAACGTGAATTACTTGAATTGGATACAGAGTACTCTAGCCTCCTTTGCAATTTAATGACTTAATGTCTTTAAGTATTCCCAATTTAGTATAATTGATGGATGAAGTCTGGAGAGGACTACATCATCTCCATGCTATAAGGAGAATCAAGCTACTGTTACTTATATAATTAATATCCTGAAAAGGATTTATCATCTAAAACTGAAAATGTCCCTCCAAAATTATCCCTTCCAAAAATTTCACCCAACATTTCTAAAAAGAGTACAATATCCCCAGACAGCAAATAATTGTAAAGTGTGTTTACTGTTTTAAGCCACACAACTCTGAGCCAGGGGACCTGAAGTAAGAGAGAACTCAAAATTATTAGAGTCCATGTCAACACATTTCAACAAAATGGGCTTTAAGGTAGAGTTAACCATCTATTCCAACTGGGATGGCCAGTGGCCTCCACCTCCTGTCAAGGGAACTGTCCAGCACTGCCCAAAGGACATCATCTCTAAGTCTCATTCTACGAGACAACCCAGTCCTCTCTATCCTGCAGAGAGACATGTTCTTTATCATTCCTATAAGATGCATTCAGTTTCAAAAACATTAAATGTAAAAAAAAAAATGTTGATCTCAGAATCAAAGAATATGGTACTGTAAAGTAAACATTAGCACACCGCCTTGATTGCAGTTAATGCTTGGGGAAAAAAAAAAAAAGGTACCTATTTTGACTGGTTCCACATCTTAATGCTGAAAAGAAATAATGTGACCAGCACTTGACTATCTAAAGTGAACAACATAATTGACAAAAACTTAGTAAATAAATCCTGTGTAGTACCTAAAAGAGAAAAACATCAAGAGCCTGAGATTTGGGGCCACAGGTCCCAAACTATGCTTGAAGCCACTAAGGGTGACACAACAAACTAACAAGGGTTCCAGAAGATATTTTAAATTTTCCATGTAAGCACACTGATACTGGCCTCTTTTGCACATCACACAAATTTGAGTTTATAATTTTGACATTAGATTATACCACACTCAATTCAATAACATTACATCTCTGTGAAGTTGGGTTTTCAGTGACTGCTCTGACAGAAAGTAAATGCTACATGAAAATGAACTGTGAGCAAGAAATCGGGGTGGCAATGTTCAACCTTATTCCAAGGTTGGTGAAGCTGTATCGTGCCTAACACGCACACCTACTAATTAGTAAATATGTAGTATTTTTTCAAATGACTACTAAGTTGTTAGAAGTTAAGATTTTTTGGCCATTAAAAAATTACGAGACACTAAGGGAACTGTAAACTAAGAAAGTGTGGGAGCCTCTATGTTGGTGCAGTTTTTATGCTACACACTTTTATTAAGTACCTACTATATGTAAGATCTATACCGGTCAAAGAGAGACACAAAGAAATTAGTTGTCTTCAACATGTACAAGAAAGAGCCAATTGGAGAGAGTGATAGTACCAAGAAAAGTACAGATAAAATGGGCATTCATGGGTATAATTAAATTATCCTGGTTACCAATGTTAAGGAAGAAATCAGGCAATATGAACTCTTATTGTACATCTTTCTAAAAGGTGCCTGTTTATTGCCTTAGTAAGAACATACTAGAAAACATACTTTTTCTTTGGAAAAAAAAATTTACTATTATAAATAGATGTCTACTTATTTTCTGAATGTATAGCTGATTGCTTGAATAAATAAATGAAATCTTAAATGATAATCTTATAAAACCCCTAGATTATAAATTTTCATAATGTGCTATTATTGTTAATCTTTTTCAGAATGCTTAACTCTCTTGGTCTAGAACAGCAGTTCTCAACCCTGGCTACACAATAGACTTACCTAGGGAACTTTCGCTACATTCCCAGGCCCCACTCAAGTCCAATTAAGTCAGAAAAACTGCAGATGGGATCCAGGGAATTGTATTTTTAAGAGGTCCTGGATGATTACAGTGCACAGCCAGCATTGAGAACCACTGACCTAGGATGACAAACAGATACATCCTGAGGGGGCAGAGATGGGACCCAAAGCCATCCTCTTCAGTTCATATTTAATTGTTCTGTTTCTTTTAATAGAACAATAAGAATTGAAACTGCTTATATTTGATACTGCCGGTATTCCATGGCTTGCCTGTGGTCCCTCTGCTACAAACCACTAAAGGCATGAGCACTCCAGAGAATCAGAGATGCGGGATACTGACAAAAATGAAAGCTGATTTTTGTAGTCACTATATCTACTAATAGTTATTGTTACTTATTTTTTCAAACAAATCACTGATATCTGCCATTTCTAGTAATTTATTTATGTGTCCTTCTCATACTGAAAATACTTGAGTTTAACTCAGGGTTTGGGTAGACTCCATACTTTTTAGTTTTCTTTTTTACATGATCTATACAGAATATTTGGAAAATATGGAAAAATATAGAGGAAAATAATAACATTTCCTAATCCCATTTCTCAGAGGTAACTTAGTTTCCATCTAGGACTTTTAAAAGCATACTGAAAAAAATAGAGCTACAAAAATAAGATATTGTATATTTGTGTTACTTGTGTCTATGTTTATAAAGTAAGATGTGAAAGAAACTCACAAAATTATTAATATTGACTATATCAATAGGTTCATGGGGGATACCATGTGACTTGCTACAATGCATGATACAACTGCAGTAAGCACGTATTATAGGTAGGAAGGAAAAAAAGCCAATAAATAATGTGATATGCTATACGATTATATTACAAACATGCATCTATGGTACTAAATATTTTTTAATTACCTTGTTTCATTACTGAAGAAAATTTTATGGGTTATTTCATGATTCTCCTATTACCGTATGTTTAGTCATTTCTACTTTTTCATATTTGCAAATGAAGCTTTAATTAAAATCTCTGGGCATATATGTTTGTCTGAATTTTCAACTATTTCCTGAGGAGGAGAAATATTAATAGGTCACAGGTATGAACTGTTGAAAGCTTCTTGATATGTCCTGCTAAAATGTTTCCCGGAATGTAGCACCAACTTACACTGCAAACCGGAGAGGATTCCTATTTTATTTTACTACAGTCAGTGTATCACTGTGACCGCTCCTGTCTCCCCAGGGAGTTACCAAAAAAGGAATGTTCAGTAAAGCTTTGAAATCATTCTATTTTCCTTTAACTTACCTTTCACTCCCAACATTGTTCATTGTTTCGCTTTATTTTTTTCCTCACAACACCCTCTTGACAGGTTGGAAGAACAAGCCTCTCATGAAGAAAATTAAATACACAAACAATAGCTTGACAAAGAGCAACCGGAGCCCAACAGATACTATTTTGTTGTTTGGGGATTCCACTGGTGCACTCACATCCTTTATTCACAGTAAAATAAGGTGGAAAGGACTTAATAAAACATCCATTTACCCTTTAACAGAAGGCTTTCTCTCCTTGTTTTATCTACATGTAAAGTATGTTTAAATCAACAAAGAAAAAAATGGAACCTATCTAGAAATTGCCAGACACATGCTTCAGCAGGTGTCTGAAAGGGTTTGAAACCTACTGTTAGCATTTCATTTAAGCAGATGAGACACATTGTGTGGAGAGAGTGGTTAGATTGAAACAGAATGATGCTCAGCATTTTCTCCAGGGTTTCTCTGGCACCTTAATAAATTGTAGCATTTTCTCTGTAATTCGACATCTGAAAGGAATACCAACCAGTAAATAGAAATTCAGGTGCTATGAGGAGAACACTGAATGCCCAAAGCATTAGCGCAGTATTAATACCACAGCATGTAGCGTTAGCTGATAGCCACTATATTGCCAGGCCTGGAAATTTTAAGCAATTAATTCATTTTTTCAGTGGAAAATATTGGAAGAGCTGAAAAGACAAACCAGATATGACACAATGAATATGCAGTATACATTTTGTACGAAAGAAAAGTCCATAGGTAGCACCTCAGTATTTTCAAAAAAAATATCAATATCGATTAAATTTGTTTCAGTAAACATTTATTGAATACTGACCAGGCATTAAGTAAAGTGCCAGGTCCAGTGGCAGCATATACCATGACAGCTTCTACTTATTCAACACCCCCGTTGTGTTAGGAACTATGTTAAATTTGTACGTGTGTTATTGTCTTTAACATTCCCCAATTTCAAGTCTGAAGTAGTTCAAAATCTAGCGGGGAAATGCATCCAAAATGATACAAAGTATCATCAATATACAGAAAATGGAAATATGAATCCTGAATGAGGCAATATGGAATATTTTCAAGTGGGAATTAATTAAGATTGAAATTGAAAGAGTAGGTAAATTTTAAACTCTAGAGTTTGCATCAAGGACACATCAGGAAGAGAAAATAGCATGAGAAAGGGCACCAAGGGCACTAACATTTTAAAAAAAAAGGTAAATAAATTCACATTAAGGGAATGACAGTTGTAGCAAGAAAGAAAAAAAAGAATCTGAGAACAATGGAGGTGACTAGATTTCATTCCACCGCCAATGTAATGAACATCGAGCGGTGTGTGACAAGACCTTTTGGCAGAGCAAGACCTCTCCGGGAGCAATTTGTAAAATGGGACTGGATAGTGAGAAACTAGGCTACTGAAATGGTTTAGGATCAAGTAAAAAAAGTCAAAATTAGAGCACAGACAGTGACAAAGAAGGCTTAGAAGCAAAAACATTTATGATCTGGCAATTGACATGATATTGAGATTAGGGAAAATTTTAAATGACACTGAGATTTCTGAGTTTCAACAATTAGGAGAGTAGAAATAATTTTCATTTTTTAAACAATCATTTATTGAGCATCTAATAATTGTCAATCAAGGTGACAGACACTGGCGGTCAGCCAAATAGAACAAAAATAGGAACAGTCCCTACTCTATGGACTAGAAAGTCTAGTAGGAGGCCAGAGACAGATCGAAGGGCCATTTCAACTGAGTGCAACGAGAGCACGCTTCGAGAAGTCAAGTGCTGTGGAAACACATAACAGAACACAAAGCCAGACCCGGAGTGTCCAGAATGGTTCCTGACAGAAATGAAAGCTGACACCAGAAAGTCTCTTCTCACCTTAACAAGCTTTCCAGACAGAAGAGAATTCTAGGCAGAGTAAGCAAAGACACTGAGGCCTAAGACAGCAGTGGGCAGGAACTGCAGACAGGAAAGCCTGCCCAGGGCATGGAGCGGAAGGGAGGCGGAGACAGAGAGGTGGGAGTGGCATCCGAATAGAAGTACCGTTGCAGTACGCTCATTTACCGTCCTCTTGAGAAGAAACACGTATGAGCTTTCAAAGCCTGCTCATGCCGGTGATTCCATGACACAACTCCATTTAAAAGCTTTCTCCTCTTTATTCCAGAGCAGTAATTCTTTAATCTTTAATCCCTTTGAGAATCTGATTTATTTATGGATCTCTCCTTACTCTCACCCCACCAAAAAAAATGCATGAACTCACAAATAACACAAAAATTTTGCATGCAACTTCACTGGGCTCAGAGATTCGCAGAAACTAAGGTTCTATATATTGCATCATGTTCCCTGTTTCACATTTTTTAAAACAAGAATGACTGTTTTAACTACCACTGCTAATTTCAAAAATGTATTCTGACTTCATGGGTAAGGACTGGCCATTTTCCCAGAAAGGCTATGCAGTCTACTGTAAGAGCCAAACAGCCAGGGTTCTAACCCCAGCTCCATTTCCCACTACCCATGTCATCAGGGCGAATTACACTGCCTGTCTGCCTGAATTGCATCTATGAAAGGAGGACAACACCGGCTCCCGACTAACAGATACGCCTCATAGGGTTATCAGAGGATTACATAAAACAGTATAATCAACATGATTAGAACAGCACCTGGCTCTGAAGTATTACCAGAAAAATAAATGGCAATGCATTAAAAAAAAAAAAAGTCACAGGAAAAGAAAATAGAAGAGGAAAAATATTTTAAAATATTAGGCACTTATCTATAGACAGGAAAATGCAAATTGTGCAAGTACTTTTGAGTTGGACAGACCTAGAAATGTTGAAAATGTACATACCATATAACTGAGCAATTCCATTTCTTTGTATGAACTCTACAAAAATTCTCATACACATCTAAAAGGAGACACCTAATAGATTGGTCATTGTACCCTATATAATAGAAGAATAAAAGATGAAACCTAATAGTCCATCAGTATGGTTTATTTATATAATGGAATATTATGCAGCAATGAAAATGAATTAATGAGATATCAATGTATCAACAAGTCCCCCGAACGATGTTGAGTGAAAAATATCAAACTGCAAAAGGATATGTATAATATGTATATATATTTCTTACAGTTTTTAAAACAGAAAATGATCAGCACCAATTTCAAGACAGTGATTAATTTTGGGTAAGGAGGGAAAAGGGATGAAAGTGGGGCTTGAGTCTATCTTTAATTTTTATTTCTTAAAAAAGAGGGAGAGAGGAATATAAAGGAAATATTACAAAAACCTAATATTTGATTAATGTCAGTGATAAGTACATGGGTGTCCACTATTTATGGACTATACTTCTGTAAGTTTGGAATCTTTCACAATTAAGATTAAAAATTTAATAAAAACAGAAAACATTACTACAGTGAGTATGTGAAGAAATATAAAAATACAAACCAAAATCTTGGTTTCTATTTCCTGCCTTAAGTTCTAACAGCCAGCCTTTCATTTAGACACAAACAGCAAAAAAAAAAAAAAAATTCTTCTTATTCCTTTTATGTAGGTTCTAAGACCGTGGTGATCAAAAAACAATAATTAAGCAGAAAACAGCTGGGAAATCAGTCCTTTTATAATTGAAACTTTGTCTATTCTTCCCTCAAGTTCCCACAGCACTTTGAAATGCTAATAGAGCACATTATGACATCTTGCCTGATATTTATATATATTTATGCCCTCTCTGCCTATAAATGTTAAGTATTAATACCTTGAGAGCAAAAAACTCACTCTTCAAAGTCCCTTCACAAAGCCAAAGAGATTCTGTGCATAGTAAATGTTTATCTGCACTTGCTGTATTGAATTTGAGTGTTGTACTCTATGTCCATTTCTCTGTCCGAATAATTTTCCATCTACTAAGTATATCAGTATATCATTTTTAATTATTGGACATTATAGACTTCAAGAAATTCTACCTCTAACATAAATTTTTCTAATTCTTTCTCTTATGACAAAGCCTGAGACAATAACACAAACTGCTTCAGGTTAAAAACTGAGCAACAAAGTCCAAATCCTTTATCTAGTTGGCCATCAACTGCCTTATAGACACAGCTGCCTTATAAGCCTTTGCCACACTTGTCAGTCAATTCCACCTAACCAATCAAGAAGCAAGCATTCATCCATCGATCTAACTATTCAGGAAGCTATTACTGTGACACCAACCCAAGTCCGGGATTTATGCTGCTTTCCTGCCATTTGCCAGACTCTGGAAGTAGAGAGCAAAAAAAGATCAGCTTAATATGGCTGAATCCTTTGTTTTCAGTTCCATCCAAAGTGTACTAAAAATAATTTATAAATAATGCTCTGATTTATTTTTGTCCTACCAACTTTCTGAAACTTCATCTGATTTATTACTTTAATTTGGGCACAACTCATATCATAACTGGGAAGTTATAAATAAATTTCAACAAAATGTTGTTTTATCTGTGAATATTGTTAACATTAGAAAATTTTTAACTATTTAGAGTCAACTGTCATACCGATTTAAGAATTCAACCCTCCTCAAATTTCGTGAACACAATCTTCTAAATTCAATCAATATATTAATCAATCAGCTGCCTCCATTAGCATGTTAATGCCCTTCTCTATTGTGGAGTAGTACCGGTAATACTAGAGAGAAACATAATTTACTATTCCTTTGAGGTAAGTATTAAAAAAAAAATAATAAAGATTTTATCTACTCTGCAGAATTCTTTTCTAAAGAGAGTATTCCAAGATACACCATTTTAATGGACAAATGATACTACCCAACAGAATGCCAAGGCTAGCAAAGAAAAAAGAAGAGAGCTATAAAACATTCTTGTTTTTCCCATAAAAAGAAACGCTATTTTTTCAATAAAAAGTTTTCCAAAGGACCACAGCCAGTATTTGTTGGCTTATTTGTATGCTGAGAATATTCTAGCTCATGTTAAGATTTCCTGAACAGTAAAAAAGAATAAAAAATACTGTTTGAATTCAGCCTTTAAGAACAAATTTACCTTCCCAGCAAAACAAAAGGAATCAATACAGTAGTGAAAACTTGAAGCTCACAGATGAATATCTCACTGATTTTTGGCTTTCAAATATATTTTTCTTGTTTGCTTGTTTTAGGTAATGTTCCAAAAACAATGTTGTTTCTAGGTTGTCTTAAAAGAAAAACAGTAATTTAATTCCACAATAGGCTTTAATGCCTCTTACTATAGAAACATATGCACTTTCAGAGTGAGTTTACAGTAAATACAGTAAAACAATGAAAACAAATCCAGCCTCACATGCTAGAAAGTTGCAAAGTGAGTGTGTTACTTTTTCTGTCTACCTATTCAACCCTTACTAACATAATATTATACAATATAAATCAGTAAAATATGCACACTTCTGAGATAATTAATTTACTAAAAATCATCTCTAATAATAATTGATAAATATCAATGTTAGGTATTTTACACACATCAACTTTAATACTTATAATAATTCCACAAGGTAAATATCATTTCCTCTATCTCAGAGAAAATGTAATTAGTTGGCTCAAGAGCATCCCTCAGAAGGGGGAGAACAGACTTAGAACTCCAGTTGCCTCACACTGAAGCCCTGCTCTAGCCGCAGACCCATGAGGCGCTGGAATGAGTTCTCTGCGGTTCCATCAACCACAGAACCCTGACCACGCTGAGCCCTGCCTCCCTTTGCACCCCCGGCCCTGGACCCTCTCACCTCGCCCTCTCCAGGGCAGCCACCTGGGACTTCTCACAAGTCTCAAAGTCACCAAGGTCTTTCCTGTCCAACCTCACAACCATGAACAGATATTTGGCTAATCACTCAACATTTTAAAGTGCCAAGAAAATAGTGTGATGACTGCCCTCGTTTGTTATGCTTTCTGTGCCAAAGAAAACTTTTATTTAGTAATTACTGCAGACTGATTAATTAAATGTACTTGTTTGTAAGGTAAATTTAGAAATGTGTCTTTATAAGTCAGAGGCCTTTGGGCAGTATTTTAGGGATTAAAAAAAAATTCCTGTTTCGAAGAGAGAATCCAAAGGACATCTAAATTAGTACTGTGAAGTGAGGAAAAAAATAAAGGTGAGAAAGAGGAGGGCAGCAGGAGTGAGAAGGCATGAGGTTATCATCATGGGCCAAAAAGTGACAAAACTAGGTGCTAATAAGAGACAAAAAATAAAGGTAGAAATGGAAAGAAACAAAAATATAGAACAAGGAAAGAAAATGACTCTTAAAAGGTATTCCAGGTTTATGAATTATATTTTGGTATATTAATATCATGATTGACTGACCTCAGTCTCAAAGCCTCTTATAGTATTATTCAATTCATCATCTTCCAGTTCATTTTAAACCATCAGCATTTACCCCAAACTCAAAAATCTGAGAATAAACATTTTTTAATTAAAAAGAATTTTGGAGAGACATACTTAGTATGTGCCTGGCATGAAGATACAGCAGAAGACCAAAGGGCTACAGTTCACGGGCCTTATTCTAACAAAGAGACAGACAACTACCAATTAATCCCATTGAAATGTATTTTGGGACATGTTATGGGTACAAAGAAAAAGGTGTGATGAGAGACTATGTTGCACAGTGATGCACTTAGATAATTAAATACTATATTATACTTTAAAGCTATAAAAAAAGTAGCAAAATAAGGAATATAATAATAAGTAAATGCTGTTTAAATTAGCCTGAACATTTTGGAAGTAAATACATAAATAACAAAAAGTACTTAATTCATTAGATATTTCTCTTTATATATATATGTATATATATATAAAAAACATATGATTATGTATATAATCATAACATTATGAATCAACATGCTTTTATTGAGCACTTATTGAGTGCTAGGCATTCTGAGACATAAAATGGGTAAATAAACATATCTATTCCCTGAAGGAATTCAGAAGTTCAAGAGGGAAATAAACACACCAGAAACAACAATTAGACTAATTTAAAACAACATAATTATCAAGTATTGAATCACCAAATAAAGATTACAAGTGATAGAGAGATAACCACGGACTGGAAAAGCTTCATGGAGAAAGAAGAGCTAAGTAAGTTTCTGCTGGAGTTTGGGATATGAAAGAGGTAGAGTAGTATAAATGGGATGGAAAAGTGTCAACAGATTTAAAATTTGCTTGGAGTTAGGACTTAGTATAAGAAATAACATAGAGAGCTGGTTAAGACTTTCTGGTTGAAAGTCATAGAAATCCAACCAGAATTTGCTGAGGCAACAACGGAGGTTATCAAGCCACAGAATACAAAGAAGCGTTGTGCAAGCAAGCCAGGTCATGGCAATTATCCAGCCGGATCTCGGGAATGACTGGAAGCAGGAACTCCATTTCTATGTACTGGCTTCTTCCTTTGTGTTCATGACCTGGCTGGCTTTCTGCACATGGTGGGGATCGTGGAGATGACACAGTGATGACAACTCCCAGCTTTCATATCTTTACCATCAAGTATGGATGGATGAGGGTGTAATAATCAGAGAAAGGGGAGAAGAGGTACCAGACAGCCAATTCTGTATACATTCACCATAAAAGTTACAGGCAAAGAGCACAGTTGGCCAATGGGAAATGATCCTAGATTGGTAGGAAATGACCAAAGAACAAAAATGTTAATAAATTTAAAGACTTGCTGAGAGTAACTAAGATGCCACCTTCATAAACATATAGTCTTGGCCAGACTTGGTACCTCACTCCTGTAATCCTAGCACTTTGGGAGACTGAGGTGGGAGGATCACTTGAAGGTAGGAGTTCAAGATCAGCCTGGACAATAGCGAGACCCCGTCTTTACAGAAAATAAAAAATACATTAGCTGGGCATGGTGGCATGTGCTCGGAGTCCCAGCTCCTCAGGAGATTGAGCGAAGAAGATCGCTTAAGCCCAGGAGTTTGAGGTTGCAGTGAACTATGGTGATGCCACTGCACACTAGCCTAGGAAACAGAATGAGACCCTATTTCAAAACAAAACCAAAACCAAAAAAACACATAATCTTATATAAATATGACTAGTGGACATATAAATGTTATTTGTACAAATGTAACAAACCAATCAAAGTAAACCTTCTCAAGAATTTGCCACAGTCTGTAAGGTTCCTTTACTCATTTGCTACTTGAAGTTCTATACTTTTTCCTTACTGATATTTTATATAGATCATTTAAAAGTTTTTAATAATTGTTTTACCACTTCAAAAAAGTATTAATTGTCCATTGAAAGTTATCCAGATCTTAAGAGAGGTATGCTGAAGCTTTTAGGGATGAAAATTCAGGATGTATACAACTAACTAAGTTTCAATTAGTTCTACAATATTTTGTGTGAGAGTGTGTGTGTGTGTGTGTGTGTGTGTGTGTGTGATGTGTCTAGAAAGATAGATAGTAACAGAGATAAAGCAAATATGACACAATTTTAGCAACTGTTGTATCTTGGTACAAGGTACATGGATATTCATTACTCAATTTCAATTTTTCAGTGTATTATTAATACAAAGTGCTCATTATAAACAGTTGGAGATAGACACCTGAAAGAGATTGCAAATTTTAATGACAATATAATGAAAACTTAGGAAAGAAAGCAGTGTTTCAGGAAAATGCACGCAGCAAGGGTATGGTTTGAGTTAGAGGGAATAAAAAAACGGGGATCCCCAACAGGAGATTACTGTAATGATCCAAACAGATGGTGTTGGGGCCTGGACAGGGAAAGTGGCCGTAGAAATACACCCACAGGAACAGACACTAAAAACACCGTGATCAGATACAGTCAATAAAGATTTCAGGCTCTCCAGGTTGGATGACTAGAGAAATGATGGAAATATTTAATAGATAAGATGGAAAGGGTAGGCAGATCTGTTGGAGTAAGACAGTGTCTTTCATTGAATAGACTTATACATTGCCTCTTCCATATAAATACACTGAATTCACACTCTGAACGGTGGGGTATATGTGGTATAATCTTCCCCTCAGTCTCTGAAAGCCCCCAAAGACAACACACCACACAGTACCCTGAGAACACTGGGCTCGCGCCCGAGGGAGAACAGCACAGTCAGCCCATATGCTTCCCCTGTTCAGCCACCTGTTCCAGTGTCTCAGTTCCCCCAGCCTGGAAGATTTACAGAATTTCAGGGATTTAAAAAAGTGTAAAAAAATGCATGACAGGGTGCTTTATACAGTAAGAGCAAACTTTGATTGTATCCTCAAAAATACATCAATGTATGAAGCAAACATACCCTTTCTTCTGTTTTATTAATTTCCAGTTAAGTGGCCTCCTGCTATGAGTACATCTCTAGGCTAACCTGAAAGGAGAGAACTTCACAAATGCATAAAATTCCTAATTATTAGTTTTCATGAACTTTGTAATTTAACAGAACACCAGGCAACTGACAATGTGCAATTGTATTTTTTAAAAGTCCTCCATTCAGATATTACCACCATAATAATTAGCAGAATATATTTTAAATCATTCATTTGCCTTGTGGTGGGATGTAAAAACAAAACTGGAGGTCACTGACAGGGAGAGAAGAGAAGTTGTTTCCATGACAGACTGGGCAAATGGCCAGCAGGCTGGCACAGATGGGAAAGAGAGAGGTTACAGGAGACACCAAGACACAACTGGTCTGTGTTGTGTTCATCTTGAGGACTGATAAGAAAACAGCACAATTTGGTCAAGGTGGTAACACCCCCACTGTATTCAAGGCAGGGGAAAGTACTTCAACTATATATCAACGTAAAGGCAAAAAGTACCAATTGCTAGCTCGTACTAGATCTGAATACATTAATAGAAATGGGGCTTACTTTTGAATTCTGAATTCAATCCTCTTACTCAAGAAAGAAGAATGCATTATCAGTCTGTTTTCTTTGAGAAATGTGGGCACTATGGAAGAAGCGACATTTTTTTTTTTGTTTTCTAACATGGAATGACAAGCCATAAAAGTAAGAAATAAAAAGAATTCTAGAGAATACTAAAGATAAAAGGGAGCATAATTAATTCTGTTTAACTAATAAATTATTATTACAGAAAGAAGTGGAAAAAATAAATCTAAATCAAAAGTAAAAAATAAATTATTACTTCCTTTTCCTGTCTTTGAATATAATTTTGAAACTCACTTTAAGTGTGTTTTCTTCTAGCAAACTCAGGCCAAATTACTTTCCCCCAAACCTGTTTTCCACAGTATCCTATACACCCATCTAATATACTTATCACACACTATTATTATTTGTGGTCTCTTTATCTATGTCCCTAATGGGTGTTCTCTGCAAGCAATGATAATGTATTTTGTTTCTATATATTTGGTGCCACGCATGGTACCTGGCAAATAATAGAGACTCAATGACTTTTGTTTAAAAAGAAAAAAATTAGAGAAATCAGTCACTACAGGAATCCTGTATGTTATCACCAGTTCCATATATAAACCAGCATATGATATGTTGAACTTGAATAAACACCAATTTCTCTTCCTGTGTTGTTTTTTTTTCAAAGCAGACATTGCTTTTGACCCAAAATCTGTATACTTTGGCCACTTCATGCCTAAAGTTCTACAGCTTTTTCCTATATAAGATCGTTTTCATATATTCACTGCCTTGAAAAGTCAGTTCAAGCATGGAGATGAAAGAAGATATTCCATTACCCAAATATTTATCTATACTAAGGCATTCATTTATTCATTCCATAAACATTTATATAGGAAGATAGCCCCAAGCAAAGCAATTATTGTACCTGGCCTGATCTGGCTTCCAATCTAGAGGAAAAAAAATATGGAAATATAGAATAGGTGTCCAGCCACAGATTAATTACAGACCTTGCAAGTAAGAGGAGCTTATGAGAGCGCATAACAGAGGAACCTAGTTCAGCCTGAAAAGTCAAAGAAAATCTTTTTTTTAAAAAAGGGGCATTTAAGCTAATATCTGAAGTTTCAATGCAATTAACCAGGTGATTTGGGTGTACAGGGGTGCATGAAGGGGTGTGTGTGTTGGATGGGGCGAGAGTTGCAAGCAGAGAAACAACCTGTGTCAAGGCCCTGAGGCACAAAACCTGTCACTGTATGGAGAACCGAGCTTAGTGACAAAGTGGGAGGGAAGCTGGAGCTGAGGCTGGAGTGGTAAATTATGCAAAGCCTTTGGGTTATGTTAAGACTTCTGACTTGGTTCTCGATGTAATTGGAAGGCTAATCAGATTTGTACTTAAAAATAATCACCATGGGTGGGTTTGCAGGATGACTCCTGTGGTTTCTCTGGGGAGTATGGATTTTAGAGCATCAAGAACAGACAGAAGGAGGCCAGTTAATGTGCTCTCATGAACTAGAGTGTACAAGTGACCTGAGCTAGGGCGGAGGCAGTGAAGATGGAGAAAAATTAACAGATGAGAAATATTCAGGAGGCAGAGTCCTAAAGGGGTTTGGCGACTGATTAGATGATGGTAGAGTAGGTAGCCAGCACACTACCCATGACTTTCCCTCATTGGCCAGTGAAGTACTTTATTGGTTTTTATAATAACAATAAGAAATAAAATATTTATTCTAGATTGTGTGGTAGGAAATCCAGAGTCTAGTTTTAGATATGGATGATTAAAGTGAGATACCCTGTGATGTACCTACATAAATATATCAAGATGATAGGTGGATACATTCA
>CAUYSK010027597.1:0-18352 GCA_963575035.1 Avahi laniger
TTTTGCCTAAAATGTTTTTGTTTGTTTGTTTTTCTGAGACAGAATCTCACTGTGTCGCCCGGGCTAGAGTGCCGTGGCCTCATCCTAGCTGACAGCAA
This sequence comes from Avahi laniger, assembly GCA_963575035.1. Taxonomy (NCBI): domain Eukaryota; kingdom Metazoa; phylum Chordata; class Mammalia; order Primates; family Indriidae; genus Avahi; species Avahi laniger. The sequence goes on from CAUYSK010027597.1 coordinate 99, forward strand.
CCTCAAACTCCTGGGCTCAAGCGATCCTTCTGCCTCAGCCTCCTGAGTAGCTGGGACTACAGGCATGCGCCACCATGTCCGGCTAATTTTTTCTATGTATTTTTAGTTGTCCGATTAATTTCTTTCTATTTTTAGTAGAGATGGGGTCTCGCTCTTGCTCAGGCTGGTCTCAAACTCCTCAGTTCAAACAATCTGCCCGCCTCAGCCTCCCAGAGTGTTAGGATTACAGGCGTGAGCCACCACGCCCGGCCTCCCTCGCTCTTTCTTTAAAGAGACATCAGAACCTGTTCAAGCATTCATCTAGGATAAGACCAAGAAATGTTGATGTGGTTAAGGATGGAAGAAAAATCTATTCTCTCTTTCTAGGTTCCTGGCTTCAACCTATTCTGACAAAGGGCAGATGTTGAGCATCTGTTTTTTCAAAAGCCTTACAGTTAGCAAGAGCCATGTATATTCTTAAGGGGAACCCTAAGAGAATTTACTGACTTAAAATCGTGGGGACTCTGCCTGAAAGAGCAAGGGAAGTGGAGGGTGGTGGCATTGATCCAGGCTACCTCCCTCAGAACGCTCTCCCTGTGACCCACTCACATCCCCAGTAGCGTGCCAAACTTCACTGCCAAGGGTCTGATTTTCCTTCCAACTTTACCCCTCTCACTGGGCCAATGGAACAAGTGGGAAAAGGTTATGAAGATACCTCAAGTAACAGCCCAGTGAATCCCACAACTTCAGAATATCCAGGGTCAAGATGAGATGAAATGTCTCATGGAATGCGATGGGAGAATATAAAAGAGAGGAGTGACATGGGGATGTGTGATTCTTGGCACTGAAAGATAAGAAACAAGCAACAGCTCCACATTGAAACCACCAGAAAACCCATCCACTCCCTTTTCTGACTTAAAATTGGGTGATAACCTGAGAAAAGACTCCCTCGTGTAGCTAGAAGCTGCCCGGAGAGGCATTCTCTAGCCCTCTGTACTCGCTAAGCTGGAGGGGAAAAGTGTCCTCACTTTGAATCTACTCAAAGCAACCCACCAGGGAGAGTCTTTAAGGCCATATTTCCCGGCATCCTTTCTGCGTGCTCAGTCCACGTTGCTCACACTCTTGCTACCTCAGTGTCCTGACCCATCCAAGAAAATAGAAGTCTTAGGAATCTTTGGTGAGGAGGAGGAAAGAGACAAGTACTCTGCTCTTGCAAAGAATTCAGATGAAGTAGTTTAAAAGTAACCAAAGAAATGATGATTTATCACACAGAGACATTTATTGCTATTAGTTTGAGGGATGAGAAAATTCCCGAAACACTCCCATCATTTTGACATCTGGTCCACTGAGAGAGAACAGGGACATGGGTGGTAAGGAAATGCACTGGTGATTAAGAAACAGAAGTGGTAGGTGGTCAAGTTGAAGACCTTAAGTAGAAGAAAAAAGACTGACAATTCCTTGATACCTCACTGGGGTAGATGTTGTATGGATTGATAGTTTACTTAAAGGAATATTTGAATAGAGTAATCTCTCCTTTATTTGCTGTTTCACTTTCCATGGTTTCAGTTACCCCTGGTCAACTGCCACACCCCAAAATAGGTGAGTACAGTGTGATAAGGTATTTTGAGAGAGAGAGCAACACCATATTCACATAACTTTTATTCCACTGTATTATGATAATTGTTCTATCAGTTACTGTTGTTAATATTTTATTGTGCCTAATTTATAAATTAATCTTTATCATAGATATGTACAGAAAAAAGTATAGTGTGTACAGGATTCAATATTTTTGCTGTTTCAGGAACCCCCTGGGGGTCTTGAAATGTATCCCCCCCCCAGATAAGGGGGTACTATTGTATTTTGCAACATACTCTGGACTCTGAACAGGCCTCCCTAGGAGACAACTTTACGTTCTTCTCACTTGAATTCATCAATCTGCAAGTGGAAAAATTTATTGTGGATATATCCTCCTGATGTCTAACCTTCGGTTGACATTTTAAACTTCTGTCAAAAGAAACAAGTGTCTACCATGAAGGAAATAACTAAAATAGGTATTTAATAAATAAGGAATGGAAATATCCCTAGACCACTGTTTAATCAAAATGAGATTATGGTCAGGGTAACTTCGAAGCTAAATATAATTATGTGAAAATATGAAGTATGTGTAAAATATATACCAGAATAATTTTTATTTCTTTTGATCAATATTCAAACAATCTTGAATTAATATACTGATCAATTGTCCTGCACAAACATGAATTTTTCATAACACTTTATTCTACACTGAGACTAATACGCTTGTTTAAAAATAAAATTACTAAAAATATAAATCTTATAAAATCATGAAATTTGTTTATAAACAGGTATACAGTTCACAGTTTTGTTTTGCTTTCCATAGTCCCATGTGATTTTTTTTGCGTAAAAAAGAAAATTTAGTTTTCTCTACCATCCTTTAAAAAAAGATAATCTAGAATATTTGATCCAAACTTTATCAGGAGAAATGTAGAATACTATGGTATTTATAAGGTAAGAAGGAAAAAGTATCCGAAAGAAACCGTAAACACCAGATGCACATCTAGTAATCAACTAGCTACGATCATGTTCCCACAGTCCCCTCGTTATCTGAGCTAAGCCATGTATGAGTAACGAGGGTTCTTTTTATTTTTCTAACTTAAACCTGCCCCCAAATCCAAGTAAATGGCCCTTTGATAACTTTTCAACAATTTGTTTTTCTTTTTCAACTGAAGGCCTTCTGGTACATTTTATATGGTCATGTTCATGTTCATTATGGCATTCTTATACAGTCTGCTACTTTAGCTTATCTGATGTTTTCTTCATGAAACATTTTTAGTAGTACTATACTCTCTCTTGTGATTTTATGTTGCATAATGCCATTTCACTAGGTTCTTGACAAGTGTTAGACTTATAGAAGTTATCATCTCAAAGCCAGAGTGAAGTAAAACAAACAAATAAAGAGGAATCTGAAATTTTACACAGCAGAGGAAAAAGTATTCATTATAAAGCCCTAAAGCAGAGTTTGGAAGTCAATTAGGACATTTAGGAAAAACAGGAATAAAACAAGTAAATAAACAAAACAAAGGACAAAAAGCAAAAATGGAAAAATCTTCAAACTTATTTTGTGGTATTATTATAGCAGATTGGAATAAATTAACTAACAAACATGAAGAGAGAGTGATAACCAAAACCAGGTTTAATTGTAACCTTTCTTCTAATAATATAACTCCATCCAGGAGTAGAATACATGATTTAATTATATAATGGATCCTAGTCATTCATTAATAGTCTTCTTCCAGCTAAGAGAGGCATATTTTTTCCCTCAGTTTGACCAAGCTGTAGACAGCTTTCTTACTGTTTATAAGCCCCTGACCTCCCTTTTCTTAGAACATTTACTGTAGAAAACTATTATAAATTCCTTCTCTGCCCCTATTAGACATAAATCTTTTCCTAGCCTCATGCCAGTTTTGCAACCCAGGAGTGTCATTCTCAAGGATGTGGGAGTCATCCCTTTAAAAAGTAATCGTTGGGCCTCTTTCTCTGAGTCTGGGTTTTAGGAGAGTTGAGATCAAGCTCCCTTCTCTATTGCAATAGTCTTGAATAAAGTCTTCCTTGCCTGTTTAACTCACAACTTTACTTTGACACTTCCGTCTCGGGATTTGAGAGAGATGTGTCCAGATCTGAACTCTCTAATAGCCAAGAATTGACAATATCTCTTTATAAAATGAAAACAAACATTTATTGTGAAAAAAATTATTGTGATAATTCTATATCAAAAAAAATACTAAAAAAAACAAAAACCAACTGCCCTTGTTTGCAGGAGTTATTTTAACACTTTCATTCATCAATCATTCTCTACACCTACCTACAATCAAGGCAATGGCATAGGTTAAGAGCCAAGTTTTTCCCTTTACTGCAATCGTAATTATCTCATAAGTAAATTCTAATAAAATAATTTCATGTATATTCATTCAAATGTAAGAAGTGGTGTGTTATTGAAAATTAAGGTGATATTTGCACATATGTATTTAATTTGTCCATAGTCCAGTAACTTAAAAAACTAATATTATTTCTGTGACTATATTCACAAAAAAAACTTACATATAGTCACAATTATTGAATTAACATTGCTATATCTTATATAATATTGTTTCAGGTTCTCACAACCATTTTGTTTATTACCACCTGCCCCCAATGAGCCTTTTTAGACTTTTCCCCCCTATTTGTCCAGCATCCATCATAAAATTTTAATATCACAAATATATTGCAATATATGTCTGTTTATACACTGTAGTTCTTTGGAAAGCCACAAACAATTGTAATATCTTAGTTATTTTGGCCCCCAAAGAATTATTTGTGCCTCTTTGAATATGATATCACTCTCTTTGAGAATCCGTGCTTTAGATAAAACATTTTTTTTTGGATAAACCTTTTGATAAGGTACAAATCACATTCTTCTCTGCAACACTGCTAAGATAAAAACAAAATCTACTCCGTCAATTGATTTATATATGTCTAATATAAACCTCATTACTTTACCAATTTAAATGTTATCTTAGCTCACTAGGGTCAGAAAAGAGAAAATGGGAGGGCAGGTTCAGGAGACGATGACAGACACCCAGATTACTCCTGGGTAGGACATATTTTTTATGCTATGATTCAAAAATATTATCAAATGAGCCCATATATAATTAATAATGACCATAATAGGAGCAGTTAAAGGGCCTGAAATATATTGAGAGGAATAATTAATCCCCTAAAAAGCAGCTTTGTGCTTTCATTATTATTCCCATTCATGTCTGTTTCATTATATATGTCTTTTTATATGACGTTGAAGAAAAACAGATAATTTTCTATTCACCCTGGAAAGTCCCACAGCATGTCAATAATTTTCTTCTGAGTTCTTAATGAGAGGCTTTAAATTTCAATAAGAAATGTTTTTCCATTTGGGAACTCATGAGGAGTTTGCAGCAATTCATTCTCAGATGATATTTTATGGCATCATTATGTCAAATTTTTGCTAAGTGATTTCACTCAAATAATTCACTATGAAATACCTCTGTAAATAGTATTTTTAATTCTTATATCATTAATTGATTAATAGAAGTATTTTTTAAAACCTTGCTATAATGATATTATGTTATTGAATCCAAAATGTTGATTTTAATAATTTCATTGTCAGTGTTTCAGTCAAAACCAATTAAACTAATGATCCTACTAACATCATTGTTAATTATATTGAGATATACATTTATCTTTTTAACATAAGATTTAACACCTTATTTTTAGCACTTTGCTCCAATTAATGCCAGGTCTACATATACAAGATGAAATAGAATATTTAGAAACTAATTATAAACACTTTGTTAAAAACAATTCCTAAAACAGTAAAATAATTCAGTCAAAGCAATTTTTTTATCGTTTCAATTTCTAGATGATTGCCTTGGTTCTCTTTTCCTTTGTATGTGTAAAATACACTAAAGTAACATGAGGAAATAGCTTTCATTTAATATTAGGTACTTTTTCTAATAAACATATTCTATAATAACATTTGAATTTTAAACCTTTGATAATACATCTAGCTATTAAATTTAAATACATGGAAATTCAAGCAAGTGGGCATTAAACATATTGCTTAGGAGCATAGACTTTGGAACCAAGCTCCTAAGTTTGGACCTGAGCTCTGACATCCACTGTCTGGATGACCTTCAGCTAATAATTAGTCACTAATTATTTATTCTCCTGTCCTTCTTTCCTTTTCTAGGAAAGAGGATATTAATAGTGTTTAGAGAGAAAGAAGGCAAACACAAGAGTTTATATTGTGTGATTCCATTTGTATGAAGTTCTAGCCAGGCCAAACTAACCCCTGATAGAATTAAGAATACATGACTCTAGTAATGGGGACCAACCGGACACAGATGCGAGAAGTTTCTGTGGTGAGGGAATGTTCTGTATCATGATACGGGTATCAGGTGCATGGAGGTATGCATTTGTCGAAAGTCATTAAAACTTTCCCTAAATATACCTTACTTTCATTATATGCATATTATCTTTCAATATTTGAAAAATATGATGATAACCTAATATTCAATATACATTTTAGTCAAGCATAAATGTATCATAATAATCAATCAATGCCTGCACTGGAGGTTGGGCCCACTTTGCCTGTTCTCATGCTGTAATTACCAGCTTCGAGCCCCATCTTTCCTTCCTTCATCAACAAATATTTGTGTGCTTTCTTGTGCAAGGACATCAAGGACATAACCCCTGCTTTTAAGGAGCTGAAAGGGAGCTAAAGTTAACCTTTCTAGTTTGCTTCCTCATCTATAAAAGGAGAGTTTGATGATTTTAAGTCCTCCCTTCTTAAGCCTAAGCTAAATTGGGATATCATTGTGCCAGGGTGACAGTCTGCTCTCAGTTCCTGGTGTGCTCATGGCAGAAGAATGATCAGACACACGAAAGTGTCAGGTCCAGCCTCTTGGCAGACTGTTATCCTAGTTCTTTGCCTCCTTGCTTGGAAAAAAACAAAAAAACAAAAACACAAGCAGGGCCAGTGCGATGGAGTGACCACAAGCAGGAAGCAGATTCACACAAGCAGCTTTTTCGTATAAAACGAAATGGGTCTATCTCCTTGAGAGACAGACTGACTCACTGAGTGACTGACTCTGGGAATTCTCAGGTTATTTCCTTTCATTGGCCTGATCCTGGGAAGGGCTTTCAGGAGGGGGACCTATGGGATGTTATCAGATGGTTAACAGGTGTTCCCAAGGTTTCCTTCGCATATGTGAGTTCCTTGTTTGAAAGCCCAGCTGGGGGAGTGATCCACAATGTAGATTTAAACTATTGACATAATAATTATTATGCCTGGGCTGGGGAATTCCCAGACTGGCAAAGCATTCCCTCCTTCCCCAGGTGTAGTAGTCACTCAGGATAGAATTAAGGGTAGGGCAACACCAAAACAGAGTGCCCGCCCTTATCCTTTTTCCAGGTAGGGCAATTGCTCAAGGCAGCACCAAAGCAGGCACCCTTGTCCCTCGAAGAGTCAGAGATCCTAGCTGTCTACCTAACATTTGTTCATGACACAGAAATATGGTGCCAGTCTGACTACAGGTACAAGTGGATCTAGAGCCTGAAAATATGTTATTTTGGCTCATATTTTCTTTTGTCTTTTCATCAGCTCTGCTTGTCTTTGCATGTTGTTCTTTCTTTCTGTTCTGTAGTGGGATTCCTTAATAAGGTCAGGGAAATTGATAGAAATCCACTCTCTGACATTCACGAGTACTTGTCTTAAAGAAGAGAGACCCTTTCTTTCTCAGGGTACATCTGTCAAAAACTAGGCTAGACAAAGCCTAGTTGTCCAGCCTTACAGTAGGGGCGGCTAGTGAGATCATTTTTACATAAATCACATGGAATAGTTTTTCTACGTGAAATAGGGATTCGATAATCAGGAAAATGTATGATGAGGATACCAATTGCACCAACTGACTGCCACATACGCCATTCTACATTAAGGCAGCATGTGTTGGAAAGCAGAGACCAGGAAGACCACATGCTGGCTGCTAAAGCAGCTTTCACAAGTTGTTTGCTGTATGATTTTATAAATTTATTTTAAATATCTGTGCTTCATTTCATTATTTTAAAAATGAATTACAATAGCATCTACCTCACAGTTACAAAAATAAGGTAACATAAATAGCATTGAAAATGGTGTCTGGCTCTATATAAATGTTTGATTAATATAAAATCTAAACTCCACACTATTATGGTTAATTAGAATCAGTGTTGTTTTTGTTCTCAACTTTGCACTAGTAGCTAGAGACTGTAGACATATTCTAAAATCCATAAATACTTCAGAAGGCCATGAAATTGAAATGTTTCTGAGGATGAATCACACTAAGTAGACCTTCATACAGGATCTGTTAACTCTCTGCAATTTACTTTTGAATAATATAAGGAGTATAATACAATATCCTCTTAAGCATGACAGTTTCGAAGAGATACATAATCAAACCATATATAGACAAAACTGCACTGTGTTGTAAAAGCTATAAAACTATAGATGCAAAGTAGATAATTGCTTGGGGTTGTCACAAAGTTGATTTCAATCAAAATTACAGTGTTCAAATGTAGCATTGCATAAATGTCAAAAGTTATATTGTAGCTAAAATTTGCCAAGTGTAAGTTATTTCCTGGGTCTTGAGATATTGAGATATCAGGAGAATCTTTTTCATTCCACTGTGGAATATGATTAGATATCTAGAGCAATTTGGAAACCTAGAGACCTCAGAAAAATCCATTCTCTTTGGTCTCTTTATAGAGTTGCATATAAATAGTTGGCCACTGTGATATTTTGTTTTATGTTTTAACAGCAATAGTCTATCCCCACTGACTTCCTGGATTACATCTTGATAAAAAATGAAAGTGTTTTACCACCACTCTTTATGCCATTGGTAATTTCCTTTGGATCCTTAGAGATTCCAGCAATTTTACACTCTTCACTTGAGGGAGCCACTTCTGGTGTTAAAACAAAACAAAAATAAAGCACCAAAAAAAAAAAAAAAGACAACACCTTATTTTTCAAAGTTACATTCATACAGAGACTTGTTCTGGTGAGACACAGAAGAGCTGTAAACCTAAACAAAGGGCTAGAGTTAAATATTTCCTAATCGCCTGTTTTTCAATACTGTCTGTTCATTTTTTACACTTGGTGATGTGCCACTAAATGTGTAAAAACTGGTTAGTTACACTATATTACTCTAAAAAATGCCCTGTGTCAGTAAAGATCATGAAAATTTGTTTATTTCAGCTTCCGCAAATTTATTAGAGAAATAAAAATGCACTTCTCTGTGAATGAATTTTAAATGCATTCCATTTCTATTCATATTCTGCTTTATTTTGGTTTGTTAATATGTGGGGTATTAAGATTAAGGAGGTTTATTTCGAAGCACTGCAAAATACATGACATTATTTATGATAGAAAAATAATCATTGCCGCCATTGTTGAATAATTAAGTTTTTTGCCCCTCAGAGGGTCTTACAATGTTCTGTTCCTGGCTACTATTGGGAAAAGGGTTCTTTATATTCAGACAGTGACTGTTTTATAACCAGTTAAGGTGAAAAGTAAACCTAAACAAGTATTTGTCTTTATGCATAAGAAATAAATGATGCTTGAATTCACAGATTTAATGCATACATCGCTGTGTTTCTGTACAAAGCTAGTAATTAAAAGAATGTTTATTCAGTCACAGAAAAATAGCCTGTTATGTTGTTCTTTTCTCAAAATAAAGAGAGATCAATTCTGTTCCAACAAGCTCAAGAGAGTTATTTCCTTTTTCTTGGACATGAAGTTAATTAGGAAAAGGGGAAAGCTATTAAAAATAATCGAGTGTTTACCAACGCCAGCTGCTTATCAAATATCAAGTACAGTGCCAGAAATGTTAGTGGAGGGCTTAAATACACAGGCTTTGGAGTCAGACATAATTCACATTTGCGTTAACTTGTATGATGACCTTAGGCAAGTTTCTTACTTTTCTACAAGTGCCATCTCCTCAAGTGTAACAGAAATAACACTGTCATCCACCTTTAGTGATTCCTGTATGAATTAAATAACCTACAAAATCTATTAGAACCTAAAATGTATTCAATAATGTGTGTTCTGCCATTACTTTATAATTATTTGTTTACTCTTCACAACAAACTTAAAACATATATATATTGCTATCTTAGTTATACAAATGAGAAGAATGAAGTTCAGAAAATTAAAATGACTTGGCCAAAGTTATGCATTTATTTCAAGTGAATTGAACTCAAATCTTTAAAGCCTATTTGTTTTTCATTGGACGACACTCTTGCCCATTTCTCGTTTTTCTGGTGTGTTCTTCAGGCAATGATTATTTTCTCCACACCACTGTTTAGTTCATTGTGTATAAAATGGTAAACTGTTCACACAGAGAACATTAAGCTTACAGTTTTAATGAATATCACAATAAAATTATCATTTAATGGTTACTTCCTCTACCTGGTGGGCACAGTATATGAATGAAAATAATTATCCCATTTAATTTTTGGGATGTGTTGGTAAATAGGTATTATTACTTATTACTTTACACTGTGGAAACTGAAAATCACAGAGGTTAAGTAATTTATTTATAATCAGGCAACCAATGTGAGGAAGATTCATTACTTGAAGCCGTGTCTATCATATTCTAAAGTTTATGATGTAATCACAAAGCCATACTGTCCCCCATCTGAGTCCAGAAAGTAAGATCAGGTTGATATTTTCAACAACTGCTCCTATTAGCATGAACTTCACATTCACCTCTACTCTGAAAGCCATTTCACTGGGTCACATGACATACAATTATGATTTCCAGCGTTTATGTCTCCAACAGAAATCTTAAATGCGAGCAAGTTTAAAAAGCAAATTGTCCCTTTCTCTTTTATTTTTTGGAAGTATTCATAGTACTAAAATTGCCATGGTTTTCTAATAGCTTTGAAGTAAACTAGTCTTGAAGTTTTTCGATGGAAGCAGTGTGAGATTCTGGACTTTCCACATCTTCAGAGAAGTATGATCCATATAAAGTAAAATCTAGACTTACAGTTTGGGTACTATCACATGTAAAGAGTTGGGCAGGATTCCTGTCCAAAAATCCAGCCACATGAATTCTGGATTTGCTTAGTCTGATCGCACAATTATATATCCTAATTCCTTGCAATAAATCCATATAAAATTGAATTACTCACTCATAAATATGCTAAATTATACCCTTCTACTTCTGCTTCTCTGATTGAATCCTTCCCAAAACACCAAACTTTTTCTTATATGGTTGAGACGTCCTGGTTAGAGCAAGCAAATTATAAAGAAGTTTAGGACTGATCGAGTCCAGATAGTTTTTCACTGTGTGGAGTTTAGTGGGTGATATTCTCTCCTGATGAATGGGCTACACTCCAACCAGACTGGTTGCAGTCTGGTTGAAATCTCCCTTTTCTTTTTTTTTTTTTTCAGGAACAAAATTTAACTTTTTTAATGATCAAAACAATATCAATTCTAACTATCAGTTTTTGTTGACTTCTTCATACAACTGAAAAATTAGTATTACAGGTTGGGTTTCCCCATGAAACAGGACTTTTTCATGTATTTATTTTTTATATTTTTATTTTTAATTTTAGTGTGTAGGACCTTTATTAGTCCCTGGGATCAACACCTGTGAAAAGGAATGGAGAGAAATAAGATTGGGCAGAAGGAGAACTTGAGCTCTGATGCAGACTCAAGGAAGGACTCAGCCCACCCCATAGGGAGCTTCAGGGCTGGGATGGCCTTCTGAGTTGTCCCAGATTGGAGACAAAGAAGTCAGGCCTTTGTGCCCTCTGTCATCAATAATTGGACATGCATTACTCCTGAAGGGAGGCATGACCTTGGGCAAGGCAATTTTCTTTTTCTTTTTTTTTATTTCAGCATAATATGGGGGTACAGATGTTTAGGTTACGTGTGTTGCCCCCCCCCCTCAGTCCAGGTTTCAAATATGTCCATCCTATTGAGTGGTGTGCATTGCACTCTTTGGGTATGCATATACCCGTCCCCTCCTCCCCCCTCCTCCCTCCCCCTTGCTCAATATCTAATAGATGTTATTCTTATATGTGCACTTATGTGTTGATCCATTAATACCAATTTGATGGTGAGTACACGTGGTGCTTGTTTTTCCATTCTTGGGATACCTCACTTAGTAGAATGTGTTCCAGCCCTTTCCAGGAGTATATAAGAGGTGCTATGTCACCATTGTTTCTTAAAGCTGAGTAGTACTTCATGGTGTACATATACCATAGTTTATTAATCCACTCATGTATTGATGGACACTTGGGTTGTTTCCACATCTTTGCAATTGTGAATTGCGCTGCTATGAACATTCGAGTGCAGGTGTCTTTTTCATAGAGCGACTTTTGTTCTTTTGAGTGGATGCCCACACAATTCTTACCATTTCAAATCATAAAGATTGTGAGATTAATCACTGATAAGGTGGTAGAGGAGGGTTAATGTATGTGTTTCATAAATTACAAATTTGGTTGTTAGTCTAAACTACTTTTTGAAAAATTACTTTCCCTTCATGTTTTTCCTTTCATGTTTTTGAGGTGGGCCACCGTAAATATTCTTATGTGAAATTCAGAGGGCAGAAATGAAGCAATACCTATATTGGTTTTAATACTCACAAGGCTGTGACAAGGTTATCACAAGCTGGTCTACATATACGTCAAGTGGCCGCCAATCGTAAATTGAGAGCTGTGTCTAGGAAGACCAACTTCTTGGTAACTTTGGCCTATATTATACTTGAGCAGAGTGTGTTCCTGCAGCCAGAGTAAACACTATGTATGTTCTGGAACAATGTGCCATTCAAATATTACCACCAATACTACCACACCCAACTAAAAAAGTCAAGATGGTTTTAAGATACACTCAATGAAAAACAATAGATTATAAAAATATTTATTTATTTTTTTGTTTAAAAGAGCCTGGTGACTGTTCCTTATATGTCCGTTTTAAATAATAATGTATTATTTAACAATAATAACAGCACCAATAAATAAAGACAGAGTGTCTATAACTCAACTGAATCTTAATATTTTAAATATTCATCTGCAAATATTTTTATAATTTAAAATATTAATATTAATAGTATCATCATATCATTATTTTATTATTTATTTATTTACTGGTCAAGTGAACCAGTGGGAGTGGAGAAGGAACACAGTAATCTGTAACTGGTTGTGATCAGTTACTTGTAAATATCACTGCACTAGGACCAATCTCATTTTAGATATATGTACACATGACATATAAAATAATAAAGTAACATAACAAAATATGTATAACACTATTATTAATGATTAATATTAATTAAGAATATTAAATACATTTTTAAATAGGAAAATTATTTGTATTAATGTTAATGATCAGAATTCAAACTCAAGCCAAATTTTATGATGATGTGAATGAAACATGAACTTCTCTATTACTAAATCTGAGTATTTCTCATCCCAACAACATGATACTTGCTGCAAGATGTTTTAACACCAAGATGTGGTATGATTTCTGCTTAATTTGAGACATATTTCCCCAGATTACATTATGTTATATTATATTATGTTATAATGAAAGGCTAAATGCTTTACTACATGGTGAATATATACCAGATAATCCTCAAATGCCTAAAAATAGCAGTTTTCAACAAAAGTGGGAATTATTTTTCTCATGAGAATATTTTTCCAAAAAGAAATTAAAATTTTCTATGTTGTTGACTCAATTTTTTTTATCCATTTTAAAAACATTTTCGAGATGTGAAATGATAATTTAGAAATTTCCAAACTAAAGTAGATTTCATTTATAAACAAAGGTACAGTAAATAAAAAGCAAAGAGCTTCCCACCTAATCTTTTAGAGTTTTACTTCAACATTTACTAAAAAGCCTAGCCAATAAAATGCAATAATGAAAGAATCTCATTTGTAGAAATCATGTGATTGATTTCTTTACCTTTTTTTCCTTCTCTCCTCTCCTAGTAAACATTCTCATTTTGAGTCTTTATTTTGAGTCTTCAATGCCACCAATTTATACATAATGCTCTTCAAACCCCAAATATGTTTTATTAGATTTGCAGTAAATTTTAATAAGTAAAATTTTAATGAGTAAACATAGACTGACCTATACAAATGGAAACAAAAATAAAGTTCTTAGTGACCATGAGATACTGTATCAACTCACTATTTAAACTTGTTAATAGGTTAAATTCCCTCTTAGAGACAATATACCATACTTTTTAAAAAATGGATATGTGATTTAAGTGTAAATCATATAATAGGAAATAATTTAAAAAGTAATACAATTTTATTTATAACTCATGGATTTTTACTATACATCAGATTCATTTTCATATTTTAATACTTAAAGAGTTAATTTCTAGTTGAGTAACAATCTATATGATCCCAGGTTGAGGAAAAAATTCAGTGAAAGTACTTTTTTTATTTTGTGTTTGATATAGGCACCATTGATGACTTACAATTAAATTCATTTACAATAAATCAAGGAAAAAATATCAAATTAAATGGAGAACAGACTAACCTGAACAATTATCTTGATTCTGAAAAAGACTATATGTAATAAAAATGTACTCCTTTTGGTAAAAGAACTAGAATTGTATAAGGCAATGGAAGGTAAACACTGTAGTCATGCAAATAGCTAAATTGCAAGGGAAATAAAATGAGATTAGTGGTTTTATAATGAAGAAAATATTTGGTTTTCTATTAAAAGACTATGATTGCGAATTGGACTACCTGCTAAAGAACTGTTTTGAAATGTTAACATGTACATTTCTGTACTTGAATACATTTGAAGTTTTCATAGCACATAGATCCTAAAAGTGTTCACGAATGAAATGTAGTTTCTTTGCAATTCTGTATCTCATTCAATATTTCTAACTTTATGAGTTGTATGAGATAGAGTTTTACATGCTGTGTTACCAACTGAGAGGACAGGAGACATAGCTGATAATAGTTTCAAAAAGAAGATATATTTTTCTAAAAAAATACTATTTTCTACTTTTAGAAGAACCAAGTTGACATTAATACTGAAATGTATAAACATAGAGGGATATTTTGTTTAGGAAATTTTTGAATCATTGTTCCAGTTTCTGAAACTTTGAATTTTGCTACTGGCATTATCTGAGTGCACGTAATATGCATTACCTTAATCACAAGCTCTACCCCAGACTGACTGAATCAGCATCTCCAACTGATGCATATGTACATTAACATTTTAGAAACCCTTTTTCTCGAGTATTTCAGCATACCTTTTTTTTTTATTGTATAGATTTACCCTCTGAGATAGAGTTTTCCCATAAAGAGAGATAGGAATTGTTTTCGCAACTTCGTTCAATTTTTGAATTACATTCGTATTATATGCTAAAATCTCAAGGTGAGTCTTTGTTTACTTCTAAAAGTAAATAAGTATAAAACATCTGCCCTGTAAAAGGAAACAGTTTCTAGTAAACTACCTGCTTAACACCAGTACTAGGATATAGGACTACATGAGATTAGGAGAGGTTGAAATATGCACATTTATTTAATATGGTGAGGAAAAATTTTGAAAGATGAAATGGAAAGAGGGAAGCAGACTATGGAGTGTTTCAGGCAGATCATTTTGAGAAAGAGAACAAGTGAAATTTGGTAACTAATTAAATTACCTTAAAACTTTCTGTGTTTAAGTTAGCCTAACGTACCCTCCCGTCTACTTTCTTCTCTTCTCCCAGCGGTTGTGCTGCTCCAGGTTTGAAGACAACTGTTAAAGCACCTTCCTCTCTGAGGAAGATGGTTTAATATAGGGAGACAATGGCACCCCAATGCCTATACCAGGCCTTTCTTCGGTCTTCTTAGGCCTCAAAGGAAGTAACAACCAAACTGATTTATTAGAGGGCAGGACATTCAGTGAGCTGTGTTTTTCCCATGGATGCAGTATATGACCCTGAATAACTTCATGTAGATGCCCAAGCCACAATTTTTTTTCATCAAAAAATTGATTGACAGAGTTAGATTTTCTCATTTCAGATTTACTTTTTCATCTGTCTCTAAAAGTTTCATGAATTACTTATTAAACTTATCAATAACCTGCTAATTTTCAAATGCAAAAAAATATCTAGTTTATAAGTTTTACAATTATTAATACTACTTATACTTCATGTCTTCCTGAAAAATCTTGTATGTTATTATATTTGAAAGAAAGCCTTATATTCTGTACCTCCAAATCATGAACCTGAATTTCATCCTGGGATCTAGACATGCCATGTTGTCTCGACTCCTTAGTTTATAACTACAGATACAGAATTACAAGCACTTCAAATTAAAATGTCAAAAATGAAAGATAATATCTCATTAAACCAAGCCTTCTCTCTGTCCTAAATTGCCTATCTGGTCAATTCATATCATTTTATTCATTTATTTAGTCAGTGATTAATTAAAGTTTTATTAAATACATATTAAGCATTTCTGAGTGTCAATTTCTCTTAGAATCCAAATATATATATATATATATGTAGGATAATAAAAATACTGTTGCTACCTCCGTGAAATATATATTGTACTGGAGTAGAAAGACATTAAAATATTCACACAAATAAATGTAAAGTTGCCAATTTGTTTACTGCAATAAAGTATAGGTATTTGAATTTACAAGCATATATAATAACGGAGATTTGACCTCGTCTGAAGCAATAAAAGCTTATCTGACAAATTAATTTCACAAGACAAAGTGGATCATGGCGGTGGTAAGAATAATGCAGGCAAAGGAAAAAGCACAAAAATACACTGTAGGGGATACAAGATGATAATGACAATAATTTAAATCTTTGATGGTAGACAGAATTTAAAATGGCCCCTGTATTAGTGTGCTAGCATTGCTGTAACACAGCAAGACTGCACAACAGAAATTTATTTTCTCACAGTTCTGGAGGCTAAAAGTGCAAAATCAAGGTATTGGCATGATTGGTTCCTTCTAAGAGCTACGAGGAAGGGATATGTTCCAGGTCTCTCTTTTTGACTTGGAGGTGGCCATCTTCATTATCACATGCCTGTGAAGCAAGTTGACTATGCGCTGGTTACCACTTTAGCCAACTTCATCTTGGGCTATATTTTCACTACTTTCCTCAGTCAGGTAAGACAGAACACTCACACACAAAACAGGTTATATAAAGTGGGTTTATTACTTGCAGAGAGGTGAGAAGAGACTACAGAAGCCTAAGATTTATGGTGAGCAGGTCCCTTGAGGCCCAGACAAGATGCCTGGGGAGGATGGAGTCTTGTCTGTGTATGCCCCACTTGCACCACAGCTGTAGAACCCCAGAAAGCAGTCTGCCCTGGGTTTTATACCCCAGGACATTGCACCTCACTGAGCAAAGGCATTGAAGGGCATCTTGTTTCCAAGGACGAGAACAGAGCCTGGGCTGCTCCAGCCAGTCGTCATTATATGAGGATGTCGCGTTCCCAACACAGCTT
Source organism: Avahi laniger (assembly GCA_963575035.1). Taxonomy (NCBI): domain Eukaryota; kingdom Metazoa; phylum Chordata; class Mammalia; order Primates; family Indriidae; genus Avahi; species Avahi laniger. Next base: position 17,124 of record CAUYSK010027597.1, read on the forward strand.
ACAGTTATTCATGGGAACTACAGGTGAGAAATGAGGGAGAATTGAGTTGTTCTATGACCACTCAGAAAACTTTCCCACAATGTCATGCTCCCTATGTGCATTTCTGTGTCTAAATTTCCCCCTTTTATAAGGACACCATTTATGTTGAATTAATGACCCACTCTGGTATACTATGATCTCATCTTCATTGATTACACCTGCAATGACCCCGTTTCCACATAAGATCACATTCTGAGGTACTGGGAGTTAGGAATTCAACATATGAATTTCAGGGGGGTGCAATTCAAACCATAATATCTCCAACACCCCCTCTCCTAATGCACACACACTTTTTCACAGTTATTCAATGAAATACAAACATAGGTGCTACTATGAAGGGATTTTGCAGATGCAATTAAGGTCCTATGCCAGTTGAGTTGGAAAAGGACTATTATCTTGCATAAACCTAACCCAATCATATGAGTCATTAAAAGGGACTGAACTCCTCCTAGCCTGAGGTATTCTTATCATAGAAGACTATATCTTCTGTGATATAGTCTCTATACTACTACAAATTATATCCGTAAACTTATTTACTTCCATCCTTCTGTCGCATGCCGCTTTCCACAGGCTTGCATTTTATTTGGTAGTATATTTTAAGGCCCCCCCATGATCTTTACAGAAATCATTTTTTTTTATTTCAGGGTATTATGAGGGTACAAACATTATTGTTACACTTTATACCTTTGCCTCACCCAAGTGAGAGTTATCGGTATGTCCTTCCCCCCTACAATGCTCCCCGTGTCTTTTAGTTGCAGGTTTATCCCCCCCAGGTCCCCCTAATCTGGAGAGTATTACTGCCATGTGATCACCCTAGTGTTGATCAGCTAGTGCCAATTTGATGGCGAGTACAAGTGGGGCCCATTCTTCTGCTCTTGCGGTGCCTCACTTTGTATAATGGGCTTAAGTTTAAGCCAGGAAAATATAAGAGGTTCTAGATCACTGTCGTTTCTCATGATTGAGTAATATTCCATTGTAAACATATACCACTCATGGATTGAGTGGGCACTTGGGTTGTTTCCACATCCTTTCAGTAGAGAAATGTGCTGCCATAAACATTCAGGTGCAGATGTCTTTATTATAGAATGTTTTGTGCTCTTTTGCATAGATGCCTAATAGTGCTGTTGCTGGATCAAATGGTATTTCTATTTTTAGCTATCTGAGGTATCTCCAAATTCTTTTCCACAGAG
>CAUYSK010027598.1:0-67858 GCA_963575035.1 Avahi laniger
ATAAACTGTGGTATATGTATACCATGGAGTACTATTCAGCTTTAAGAAACAATGGTGACATAGCACCTCTTATACTCCTGGAAAGGGCTGGAACACATTCTACTAAGCGAGGTATCCCAAGAATGGAAAAACAAGCACCACATGTACTCACCATCAAATTGGTATTAATGGATCAACACATAAGTGAATATATAAGAATTACATCTATTAGATATTGGGCAGGGGGGAGGGGGGAGGAGGGAGGAGGGGACGGGTATATGCATACACAAAGAGTGCAATGCACACCACGCAATAGGATGGACATATTTGAAACCTGGACTGAGGGGGGGGGCAAGGGCAACACACATAACCTAAACATCTGTACCCCCATATTATGCTGAAATAAAAAAAAAAAAAGAAAAGATGGGAAAATAAGGAACACTGTCATCAAAGTAACAAATAGTTATTAGAGTATTGGCCAAGGGATAGGAGGGGTAGGCAAAGGGCAGGAGGAGTGAGGAGAGAGAGGAAGTGAGTAGGAAGACCAGACTGCCAGATGTCCATCTACCCCCGCAAACCTGATGAAACACAGAAAGAAAGATTGGGAAGGGACAGAGAGACTATACCCTCCATTCTAGCTCAAAGCCCCCAGAAAAAAAGCAGATATATTAGTTTGCTAGGGCTTCCATAACGAAATGCTATTGACTGGGTGGCTTAAACAACAGAAATTATTTTCTCAGAGTTCTGGAGACTATAAGTCCAAAGTTCAGGTGTCAGCAGGATTGGTTTTATTCTGAGGCCTCTCTCCTTGGCTTTCAGATGGCCACCTTCTTGCTGTGTCCTCACAAGGCCTTTCCTCTGTGGGTCCACATCCCCGATGTCTCTCTGCATGTCCAAATTTCCTTTCCTTATAAAGACACCAGTCAGATCGGATTAGAGCTTATTCTAATGGCCTCACTTTAACTAAATCATCTCTTCAAAGATCTGTCTCCAAATGCAGTCATATTCTGTAGTACTGGGAGTTAATTTAGTGGGGGTGGGAGTGGGGGAGACAAAATTCAGCCCATAAAAGCAGGATCATTCATCAGTCCGCCAGCCTCATATATGAAGCTTGCATCCTTACAGAAGCAAGCAGAAGTTTTTGCCTTTTATATTGCAGCACTACTTCTGCAAGGCAGGGTGATACAAGGTGAGGTCACCATTTACCTTTTCAGCCCTCAGGACTCTGAAGACATAGGTGATCATAAGTAAACTGGCTCTTAGACTAAGGTGTGGCCCAGCTCCTGTGCCAGCTCTCTCTGCAGGAGACTAAAGTGTTCGGGGACAAAAGATTTTCTGTAAGCCTGAGAATGGATTTCCAAGAAGCTGCCAATCCTGCGAGAAAGACTTCGCTACCACACACCTCTCACTGCTGCATTTACTCACCATGGTGGAGCATTTCCAATCCTGTCAGCTTGTCTTTGATTTTACATTTTTTATAGTAACTTTCTAGCCAAATATCAGTGCTGCTCACTGTCTTTTAGATGTTCAAAATCAAAAATTGCACAGTGGTTATGTTTTTATTTTATTTAAGGATTATCTCTATTTTTGGCGATCTTTGACAGCTCTTTTCAGTGCTGGTGCTACAATAATCCTATTGAAACTCTGACTTTTATGAAGAATAAAACAAGCCACAGAATTATTTCACCCTACTAAGTTAGAAGATAGATTTTTTGCTCCCTTTAGCTTCCATAAATCCTATATATCTCCATTATAGGTTTACTTTAAGAATGGAAATTTGTGTCTTGCTTGCATTTTATAAATTTCATCCGGAGTGTTTCACATAAAATAAAGAAGTGGTTTCATATCTTTTATTTAAAGCCAGGACATCTTCTGGGCCAAAGAGGTGACTTTTAGAAATGGAGTTAGGACATGATAGTCTATGCAAAATGAGAGACAAATCTAAAGTGTGCTGAGCTAAGAAGCAAGACAGGTTTCAAAAACCTCTTACCATATTTATTTTTATATGTACACTTTCTCTTGTGTCCATTGCCATACGATCTGCCATCAGTTACCCAACAGTAATGAAAACCTCTATGTTTTTTACAAGGTAGAAACACAATAAAAATAACTGGAGGCCAGCAGGCTGCCAATTCAGCTGCTTTTCTTATTGCCTGCCCCTGTATACTCCTGACTCCTTTCCTCCGCCCTTCTTCCAAGTTTCTATTTATATATGTCTTCCTTTTCATCTTTTAAAGTGTTTTCCCATTTATCTCATTAGGAAAGGTAGTGTTGTGTATCAAAGCACCTTGGAATCAGACAGACCGGAAATTGAAATCCTGGTCTTATACTTGCTGCATAAACTTGGGCAAGTATCTTATCCTATCTCTGCCTTAGTTTCTTCATGTCTAAATTGGTGCAAATATGAAAAATAAATGAGATTGTATTTATAAAGCACTTAGTCTAGTGCTACATAGTGTATGTAGTCTTGGCTACATACTATAAATAAAAGGTATTTTTATTTTTCTTATTCCTTCTCTTTATTGTTCTCTTTAATTTGAGTTTCGTCCTTCCCTCTCTTCTCCCCTTCCCTTCCCTCCTTCCTCTTCTTTAATTTCCTTTCTGTCCATTATCATCTAGTCTTCTCTTTCTTCCTCTAGCAATGACAGAGCATATATATATGTGTGTGTGTGTGTGTGTGTGTGTGTGTGTACATACACAGAGAGAGAGAGAGAGAAACACACACACACACACACAAACACACACACACCTCTTTTCCTGTGACCTAATCCACTGAGTCTCAAGCAAGGGACTATACTGGGAATTCTCAAGATTTTTAACTATTTCAAAAACCTGAGGGAGCTTTAAATTGATCTGTAATACTTCATTGTTTCTCTTCTTTTGACTCCTATTAGGTCAACTCAATATGGAGAAATGTCCGGTTCATGCTGACCAGAAGCTCTGATGACGACTTATAAATGTCTTAGTTTTTTTTTTTTTTTAAAGAGACCATGGGAATAAATCATCAACTGATAAATACATTTTTTCTGGTAGTAACATCTTTCAACATGTAGAGTCCTTAGGGATTAGACAAGAAAATAAACAAATGAAACTCTATTTCTCTTTACTCATCTCTAAAATTAAAGAGGTGGACTAGATACTTTTACCTCTTCTGAATAACAGTGGTAGGACCACGTCAGAGTAACTGTTTAATTAGAAGATGTTTCGGTGTTTGAGGCCCTCAGCCTTTTCATTAAGGTAAGACTATAACAAATAGATTTATAAATCCCACCATTGTATTAGTCATTTAGGAATATCATTGAAGACCATTTCTACTACATTATTGACTTCTAGTTTCTGGTTCCATACATAAAGAAATTGGAAGTTGCCACTCTGTCCTAATAACAACCAAAAAGCTGAACAGACTGAAAAATCAACAATTTTTATTGGGTTTATAAGAAAGGTGAGGGCACAAAGCAAACTGCTTAGCCAAGATTGGAAAGATAGGTAAATGCAGGGAGTCACGGGACTATGAGAGGAGAGCAATGTGAGAAGAAGGGCCGGAGTAGGAAAACCCACTGTAAATTATGAATTGATGGAGGCTTAATGTGGACAAGTCTTAGAGTTAAAAACATCAGGAGACCCATTCATAGGGACTCCCACATTTTGGGGAGTTTTCCTCCAGGAGCTCGACCAGGTCCTCACAGTAAACAACAGAAGAAAATTTCCTTGTTCTTCTGGCAGGGGGAGGAGAAAAGCAACCATTTTGGTATATGCCGGAGCACGCCATTCTTCTTAATAAGACCCCAGGAGAAATTAGTTAACAGAGTCAACCCTAACTCACCTACTCCAGTCAGCTCTAACATTTCACAGGGGGAAGGGAAATAATCAACTCCATTTTAGCCATGCTGACCCACCTTAAAGGGGGATGGGAAACTAAGAACCACTTGTGAAGTGCTTAGACGAGAGGCACAGGCTCACAAAAGACTGAGACCCAATCACAGGATTATAGAATGCTTTCCTTCCCTCACACCTTACCATCACCTTATTAAAAGTCTATGTATACTAGTTCCTTTTACCTGGTTCATCATGTCCAGCTATCAAGAAAAAATTACAAGAGAAAGGAAACAAAGCTTAGCACCACAGAAAACCAACAAAACACAGAGGTAAACAACAAGAAAGGAAGAAATGAACAAAGGAACTACAAAACAACCAGAAAAACAATTAACAAAATGGCATGGGTATGTCCTTACTTCTCAATAATCACCTTCAATGTAAAAGGATCAAATTATCCAAATTAAAAGACACACAATGGCTGAATGAATAAAAAATGGAAAAGACCCAACTATGTACTATTTACAAGAGATTCACCTCACTGTTAACAACAAATAGACTGAAAAAGATATTCCATGCAAACAATACATCAGATAAAATAGACTATAAAGTAAAAACTGAAAAAAGGACAAAGATGGTCATTATCATTATATAATGATAAAGGAATCAATTCAACAAGAGGATATAATAATTGTAAATATATATGTACCAACATGAGAGCACCCTAATATATAAAGCAAATATTATTAGATCTGATAGGAGAGATAGCATGCAATACAATAATGACAGGGACTTCAACATCTCATTTTCAACAATGGACAGATCATCTAGACAGAAAATCAACAACAAATAAACATCAGATATAAACTGCACCATAGACAGAATGGACATAACAAACATTTACAGAATATTCCATCCAACAGCTGCAGAATACACATTCTTTTCAACTGCATGTGGAATATTCTCCAGAATAGATCATCATATGTTAGGTTACAAAACAAGTTTTAACAAATTTAAGAAGATAGAGGTCATGTATAGTAGCTTTTCTGATCACAATGGTATAAAACTATTATAGAAATCAACAACAAGAAAAATTCCAGAAATCTTACAAATATATGACAAATTAACAACATGGATCTAATAACCAATGGGTTAATGAAGAAATTAAAGGGAAAATTTAAAAGTCTTTGTCCTAGAGACAAACAATAATGAAAACATATCATACCAAGACCTGTGGGACACAGCAAAAGTGGTTCTAAGAGGGAAGTTCATAGCAATAAATGCTTGCATCAAAAAAGAAAAAAGATTTCTAATAAAAAACCCAACTATGCATCTCAAGGAACTAGAAAACAAGAACACAATTAACCTGAAATTGGTAAAAGGAAGGAAACAATAAGACTCAGAGCAGAAATAAACAACATAGAGACTAAAAAAAAATGTAAAAGATCAACACAATGAAGGGTTAGTTTGCTGAAAAGATAACAAAATTGGCAAATGTATAATTAGACTAAGAAAAAAAAGAGAGAACACATGAATAACTAAAATCAGAGATGAAAAGGAAATATTATAATAGATACCACAGAAATAAAAGGATCATAAGAGACTATTATGAACAACTATATACCAACTAATTTGAAAACATGGAAGAAATGAATAAATTCATTAACACATAGAAACTACCAAGAATAAATTATGAAGAAATAGAAAATCTGAACAGAACAATAATGAGTGAACAAATTGAATCAGTAATAAAAAGTCTTCCATCAAAGAAAATCTTAGGACCTAATGGCTTCACTGGTGAGTTCTAACAAACATTTAAAGAATACCCATTCTCTTCAGATTATTTCAGAAAAGTGAAGAGGAAAAAATACTTTCAAACTCATTTTACAAGGCCAGCATTATCTTGATTTCAAAACCAGACAAGGACACAACAAAAAAAGAAAACTACAGACCAGTGTCTCTGATAAAAATAAATGCAAAAATCCTCAACAAAATACTAACCAAAATACAAACCAAATTCAACAACACATCAAAAAGATCATTCATTAAAAAGATCAAGTGGGATTAATCCCAGGGATGCAAGAGATTCAATGTATGCAAATCAATAGATGCAATATATCACATTAACAGAAAGAAAAACAAAAACCATGTAATCATTTCAAAAGACACAGAAAAAATTTGTCAAAATTCAATGTCACTTCGTAATAAAAACTCTCAACACATTAAATATAAGAGGTATGGACCTCACCACAATAGAGGCCGTAGATGACAAAACCACAGCTAATATTATACCAAATGGGGAAAAGCTAAAAGCCTTTCCTCTAAGAACTAGAACACGACAAGGATGCCCACTTTTACCACTCCTATTCGACATAGTACTAGAAGTCCTAGTCAGGGAAATTAGGCAACAGAAAGAAATAAAAGGCATCCAAACTGGAAAGAAGGAAATCAAATTGTCTCTGTTTGCAGATGACATGATCATCTATATAGGAAATCCTAAAGACTACACCAAAAAATTGTTAGAACTAATAAATACATTCAGTAAAGTTACAGGGTATAAAAACAACATATAAAAATCATCAGCATTTCTGTATACTAAGAGTGAACAATCTGAAAAAAGAAATAGAGAAAATAATTCCATTTATAATAGCTAAAAAAATAAGATTCCTACGAATAAACTTAACCAAGAAGGTGAAAGATTTCTACATTGAAAACTATAAAACATAGATAAAAGAAATGGAAGAGTATACAAATAAATGTAAAGATATTCTGTGTTTATGGATTAGAAGAATTAATGTTGTTAAAATGGTCACACTACTCAAAGCAATCTACAGGTTTAATAAAATCTCTATCAAAATACCAATGACTTGTCTTCACAGAAAGAGAAAAAATAATCCTAAAATTCAAATGTAACCACAAAACTCCAAATAGCCAAAGCTATCCTGAGCAAAAAGAACAAAGCTTAAGGCATCACAATACCTAACTTCAAAATATGCTACAAAGCTATAGTAAGGTTACTATAACCCATAGGTTACTATAAGTTATAGTAACCTATATAGTAAACTATATGATACGGCAAAAAAACAAATGCATAGCCTGATGGAACAGAATAGAAAGCTCAGAAATAAATTCATGCACCTATAGTCAACCAATTTTTGACAAAGTTGCCAAGAACACACATTGGTGAAAAGACAGTATCTTCAACAAATCCCAATAAAAATTTCAACAAGTTACTTTGTGAATTCAACAAATTAATTCTAGAGTTTATATGAAAAGGCAAAAGACCCAGAATAGCCACCACAATATTGAAGAAGAGCAAAGTTGCAGGACCGACACTGCCCAGTTTCAAGATTCACAATAAAGCAACAATCAACCAGATAGTGTGGCCACAGTGAAAAAAAGAGACAAATAGATTAGTGGAACAGAATAGAGAGACCAGAAATAGACCCATGTCAAGGTAGTTAACTGTTTTTTGACAAAGGAGCACAGGTGACACAATGGACCAAATATAATCTTTTCAACAAATGGTCTTGGAACAACTGGATGGTTGCATACAAAAACAAAAGAAAAGAAAAAGAATCTAGACACAGACTTTATTTTTCTCACAAAATTTAACTCTAAATGGATCATAGACCTAAACGTAAAATGCAAAACTATAAATCTCGTAGAGATAACACAGAAGAAAACCTAGATGACCTTGGGATTGGTGATGACATTTTAGATATGACATCAAAGACATAATCAATTAAAAACATAATTCATAAGCTGCACTCCATTAAAATCTTGTGCTCTGTGAAAGACAAAGTCAAGAGAATCAGAAGATAAGATATAGACTTGAAGAAAATATTTGCACACAAAACATCTGATAAAGGACTGCTATCCAAAATACACAAACTTTTAATACTCAACAATAACAAAACCACCCAATTAAAAAACAGACCAAAGATCTTGACAGACACCTCACCAAAAAATATATAAAGATGGAAGATAAGCATCTAAAGAGATATATCAATAAGGAAGTGCAAACTTAAACAAAAATGAGATACCACTACATGTCTTTTAGAATAACCACAACCCAGAACACTGACAACACCAGATGCTGGCAAAGACGTGGAACAACAGGAGCTCTCATTTACTGCCGATGGGGATGTAAAATGGTACAGCCACCTCGGAAGACAGTTCGGCAGTTTTTTATAACACTAATCATACCACACAATCTAGCAATAGTGCTCCTTGTTATTTTCTCAAAGGAGTTGAAAACTAATGTCCACACAGAAACTTGCACATGATGTTTATAACAGCTTTATTCATAATTGCCAAAACTTGGAAGCACAAGATGTCCATCGGTAGGTGAATGATAGATAAACTGTGGCATATCCAGATAACAGAATATTATTCAGCACTAAAAATAAATGACCTATCGAACCATGAAATGACTGGGAGGGCACTTAAGTACATAACTAAATGAAAGAAGCAAAACTGAAAAGACCACATACTGTATAATTCCAACTTACGACATTCTGGAAAAGGCAAAACTATGGTGACAGTAAAAATATCAGTGGTTATTGGGGAGGGAGTAGGGCAAAGGATGAATAGGCAGAGCACAGATAATTTGTAAGACAGCGAAAATACTCTGTGTGATAGTGTAATGAAGGGTATATATCATTATATGTTTGTCCAATCTCATGGAATGTCTGACACCAAGAGTGAACTCTAATGTAAACTATGGACTTTGGGTGATTATGATGTGCCAGTGTAGGTTCCTCCATTGTAACGAATATACCACTCTGATGGGAGATGTCGGTAATGGGGGAAGCTATCTATGCATGTGTGGGAGGCAGGGAGTGTATGGGAAATCTCTGTACCTTCCTCTCAATTTTGCTATAAACCTAAAGCTTCTTTTTATTTAAAGTAAAAAACAACATAAAAACAGAACCCCCAAAATCCCCGAAAACAAATTTATTCAGAATTTTATTTTATGATATTTACATTAGGTCCTCTGTTGAAAAATTAAGAGTATACATTAATAAATAATTCTCATCCCTTCCTCTGACTTCTGTAACTTCTTAGCACTCACAGATAACATTTTCTTCAGATGTCATTTTAGTCACATACCTTCTTAGGCTGTTTATCTCTTGTGTAAAATAATTGATTAATAATTTGTACACATATGTAAAAGGGAATGAAGGCTTGTTCTTCTTCCTCCTCTTCTGACCTTTAATACTGGCATGCAGATTTTTGTTTGCCTTGTAGATGTTATTAGATGGTATTTGGCAAGAGAAAATCTACTGTGATAACAGGTACCCCATGTAATTCCTGACTGCTATTCATGGTTTTAACTTGGCTGGTGAAAACTCTATTTTCTTTTTTCTGTATTTCTTTTCTCTTATGTTTGTTTTACTTTGGAGTATGCCATATTTTACTTTGTGGAGATGGGTTCCAAACAAAATTCTTCCTGTATTACTTAGTTTGTACCCTACCTAAAAGCAATTATTATTAATTATTGCCACCCTAATTACCCCCAGAATGTAGCTGGCTCATACCAACTCTTGGTCCAATAATCTACTGTAGATTATTGAAACTGTTTGGAATCTTAACTTTGCAATTGCTTCAGGAGGATTTTAATCACTTGCAACAAAGCTTTGTTAGGTAAGATATACATATAAAATTATTTTATAAAGGAAAGCTAAGACATTGACATGTGATTTAATACAACAGTGAAGGCCATGTGCTCTGGAGTAGTACTATTTGTTTCAGCTCCAGATTTTTCATTTAATTACCATGTGAAGTTGAACAAATTATTTGGCCTTTTTGTACTTCATTTACTGATTTTGTTTGTAATCTGTAAAATGGGCATAAAACAGCATGTTTAACTTAGCTTGGAGCTGGGTGTATAAATAGTATTATTACTTTGGTAATTTTTAATATTCCAAATAAAACAATCAAAACTGGACTGCAATAAACTTGAACATAATTACACGTAATTTCTCTGTCTCCTGGCCATATGCCCCTTTGTTGGTGGGTTTCCATTATTCAGAGAAAGCTGTCCCTTGCTCTAGTTCCACACTTGGACTTTGGAGAATAAAAACAAAAAAGCTAGCATGTGTAAAATGAAGCTAAAAAGTTGATGATTTAAATAAATGAGCATATTTCTTATAAAACCCAGGAAGGATAAAGAGCTCCACTCAGTTCATTAACCAGTTACTAAATGGTGTTTGCATTATCCACAGGAATACTAAATGAATTCATTATGATATGTGCTATTACAGTGAGTAACAAATGAACTCATAACCATGGGCTCCATAAAAATATTCCTAATGGAGAAGTTATGCATTGTCAAGCTACTTTCTAGAGTAATTGGGGCTTACATTGAAATGGGGGAAATAAATAATAGTAGGCATAACATTGGTTAGTTGGAGTTATTTGAGTATGATCTAAAAAACTGAAAGTATATTCTGTCTTGGTAATACACCAGTAGCTTCAGATGAATGAAGTTTTGGTTTCTTTTATTACTGATGGCTGATGTCAAGCTTTGTCTTTGATTCAAAGAGAAGAATAAAATCATATGCAGCTGGACAACGGGAAAGCTTTCCATTACAATTAGATAGATTAGGTGAGGAAGTTTTGAGTTGTCAACCTTTCCTATTCGGAGGTTATGTGAAGGAATGGCTATCACACTTGATCAATCTCAGATCAGTCGCTGTACATAAAATCCAGTGAACCCCCTCATCTGCCCACTTTTGCTCAGCATAAGAATAAAATAAATTTTAGAATTAACAGCATGCATGGTGTACTCTTGAAGTAAGATTTGGATTTTATTAACCATCGTAAATAGATTATGAAATCATGGCAGCAACAAAAGCACAGATGGTGTCTTACAAACCTGCAAAGTTCAAGCAGTGACCAGTCAGAGGGCACTCGTGGGCCACCAGTGGTCTTGAAACCACACTATATACTATGATAACCTCTCATCTAAATGCAGAATTAATTTCTTAGGAAAAAAAACGACATAGCTTCTCGGTTTCATAATAAAATTAAAATATTTCCTGGACTTAATTTTCAAGAACCACCAGTTTTATATGTAATACTAATTTATGGATTACATTTGAGCCTATGAGAGTAAAATTTAGCAAGAAATATAAAAAAATAGAAGGAATAGAAAGTAAAACTTTATTAATGCAAGCAGCTTAAGAACTCACATGATGTTACCTGTAGGCCTATATTGTGCAAGGCATTGTAAGGACTATACAGATGAGACACTGTGTTGGTCTTCAAGAAATTTTCAGTGTAGTCTGTCATGTACCTATTTATCCATGATATAAATTAGACTGGGATAAGACTTAGAACAAATATATACATATGGAATGTGAGTAACAGTAGCAAAATAATAGCAAACACTTAAATAGCACTTCTATATGCCAGGAACTGTGCTAAGCACTGTTCATAAATTCATTCATTCAGTCCTCACAACAAACCTGTGCTGCAGGCACTATTACTATCCCCAATTTACGTAAGAGGAAACTGAGCCACAGATGGTTAAGTAACTCAGAGATAGCTCATCCACTAAAACTTTTCATGCTTTCCTTCCATGATAGAGGGTTTTTGCTGAAAGGCAGCTGCTACACATAGAGAATGATGAGGTTGTAGAAGATGGTAGAGCCACAAGATCCGTGAGAAAGACTTTCTGCAGATCAGAGAGATAATGGAGCCTTAGAGAAGGACTTTCTGAAACATCAGGTGGTATAAATGTAGCAAATGTAAAATACAGCGACCAGTGAAAACAATTTTGGTAATGAGGACACCGATGGTATTTTTTTTTTTTGAGACAGAGTCTCACTCTGTTGCCCTGACTAGAGTGAGTGCCCTGGCGTCAGCCTAGCTCACAGCAACCTCAGACTCCTGGGCTCAAGCGATCCTCCTGCCTCAGCCTCCCGAGTAGCTGGGACTGCAGGCATGCGCCACCATGCCCGGCTAATTTTTTCTGTATATTTTTAGCTGACCAATTAATTTCTTTCTATTTTTGGTAGAGACGGGGTCTCGCTCTTGCTCAGGCTGGTCTCGAACTCCTGAGCTCAAACAATCCGCCTGCCTCGGCCTCCCGGAGTGCTAGGATTACAGGCGTGAGCCACCGCGCCCGGCCACCGATGGTATTTTAAAGTCAGTGGTACATGGAAATAGTAGGACTTGGCAGTGGTTTCCAGATTATATCTAGGTAAAGAAAAAACAGGGCATAAAAAATTAAAGACAGTCAGTGAAGCCTGTTTTTTTTTTTTTTTGCGAAGTTTGTTCTTGAGGGCCAAGAGAATGAGAATGAGATTAGTTTTAACATATTTAAAAAAGTAGAAGGAAAGCTTTACAAAATAAGCATGGATTAGATTTAAGAATGATTGTCAGAGGAGAAGAGTCAATGGAGGCAGAGAGATCGAAGATGTGATCACCCTTTATAATATTTCATACATTTATACGCAACTGGTAGCATAGGAAATTGGTCAAAAATACAGCTTTTGAATTAGTGACACTGATTGAATGCCACCACTGTATGGGGGTCCTTATGGCTTGGGGGTAATCTCCCCACCTCAAATATATCAATTAGCCAAAGGGTATATTTTATTTGTGATTATGTCCACAGAGGGAAGGAAAGGAGCTAGTGAATGAGACAGGGAAAAATGTGAACCCAGGGAATACCTTCAGGGAAGCCAAGAGAACAATTTTTAATGTTTGTATGATTTTAATATTATTTCACTATTTCCTGAAGAAATTACTGGAAATCTTTGACTGCTAGATCTTTCCTAAACAAAGTTTTAAAATGCACACACACACACACACACACACACACACACAGACACAGACACATACACACCTCCAGTCGATGTAATTATAATACACAGAGCTATAGTTTTGAACAATTTCACGTATTACCTAAACATGTGAAAATGCCATATGTATTCTGGTTCACGTACCTTTGATTATTCTTAACTTCGTGAAAACAACAGTAACTACCTGACTTATTAATGACACATTTCAGAAATGAGAGAGCTTCTCACCCAGTCCCAAGCAAAATGTTAAACGAATTCAATGTAAACAGATAAGATTTAACGCAGATTATCTCATTTAATGCACAAGAATCCTGTGAAATGGGCATTATTATCCTGTTTTATAGATGAAGAAACATGTTAAGTGACATGCATAAGGTCACACAGGGTAGAGAGGAAAAGGTGGTTTTGAATAGATTCTAAATATCCCACTAGTACTTTCTTCTGCATTATGTTTATTTCATTTGTACATAAAGTTGAAAGTATAAGGCAAGTATAAACTTCACTGTGGTATTAAAAATACTATTTTTTAGCATAATGTTTTCTGAAAACTGTTCATAGTGAAAGTATTGCATTATGGCTTATACTTCAGCAGAAATAGCTCTCGGCACTTTGAAAGTGGGACCATTTTATACAGCCTAAAAAGACTCTAAAATAAGGCTACTAAAGAACAATTTCACTGACAACCTCCTGAATGTAATGACAAATAAGAACAGACTCTAAATGAGAAGGGAAATTTTTCTGGGAGAAGAATGCTATTGTCAGCCTTATATTCATCATGTTCTTAGCATGGTATCTGAAGAAAAAGCAATGATGTGGATTTATGGATACCGATCTCTACTAATCTCCTGGAGGTAATTGATAATCACTTACTTAATTGTTTTCAATCTTTTCTATTTCTACTCTAAAGGCCACAAGCACAGCACAAACGTATTAATGCCATTGTTTACTCCTTCAACAAACTTTTTTTGAGTAATTATTAGAGGCTGGGTATTGGAATTAGAGTTTTGGATACAAAGACAAATAGAGTGCATATTCCATTATCTCAAGGCTCTTGTTCTCTAGCATGTGTATTTTAGGTATTTTACATATATATATGTGTGTGTGTGTGTGTGTGTGTGTGTGTTCACAGGTATATAGTATTATACATAGAACTTTAAAATGCATAATAAAAGAAATCATATTTATGATAACATGGCATTATGCTCCAAACTAACAATTGTCCCAGACAATTCAAATTCTAAATGTTTCCAGGAAGAACAGCCTTATATGGTACCTCTCCATCCTCACTTTTCTCTTCTGCACCAGTTGGTACAATGCCTTGAACTTAGAGAATGGCCAAAAATATTAGTCAAATGATTTCTTGATTGACCTTTAGGGATCTTTGTTCTTTAAGGTATATACTTGGCATTTTTCTCATGGCAATTACAATTTTTATTGATTAGTTAGACTGATTTATTTTTTTCATCAAACTCAAATGAATGCCAGATGTCCTATGTAGTTATGCATGGCTGTCTTTGACTTCAATCTACATCTAAATAAAGTCTTGCTGCTCCAGGGTCACTAAAGATGACATGGCATCATGTTAAAATTATTTCTTAAGGACAGTAAGCTAGGAGGTGTTTATATGATGCTACCTATCACTTTAAATTCAAATGATTGCTTTATGTTTGTCCATCCAGGGGAGGAAAAATGACTGATAAAACCAAAACTTGCTTGGTCATAGAAGGCAATTCATGCAGTCAACTGTCCTGCCTCTCTGTGAAGCTGTGGCTTGAAAATAAATTGAGCATTTATAAAGTGATAATGTGGCTGATGATTCAAAATCAAAACAAAACCCAGAACCTGATGAATCCCCTTACTTGAAAACAAAACCAAAGAAAGTCAAGTGACTTTAAGGGAAAAACTTTTCTTCAGCAGCCAGGAATATGTCACATGGAGTCTCGTGGGAGATTAGACATGAGAACTTGCCTTGCATAACCTCTCCCATTGTTCTAATGGATGATTATGAAATGACCAGAAAAATAATACTTTTATCTCATTTTGATCAGAGTCTAAAGTAATAGAGTGGAACAAGATTGATAATTAAACAGCTTTAGGAAAACTGATGTCTACTTTAAAAAAAAATTAAAAATAAGGCTTCTTCTCATCATACAGTTTAGATGCCATTTTAATTTTTTTGAAACTACTTTATTTTGTATTAGCTAGGGCTCACTTGTTCCTGAGAAGTCAGAATTACATGTCCCCAAAGTTGGTGTAGATTTTGGAGCAATAAAATTGACCTGAAGGGTCTAAAATCCCTTCTTGCTTAATTAGATTTTTAATTAGCTCTTCTTTTCAAGGATATTTTGTGATAAATCCTACAAACAATCTTTAGGGTGTGTGCATGTATGTGTGTGTGTGCGTAAGTGTGTGTGTGTGTTTTGGACACTATTTACTTCTACTGACCTCTTCTTACTTTTTGAAATACTCTATCTTTGGATTCCATAATAGATAACTCTCCTATTTTTTTCCCATATTTTTACTTTCATGACTCCTTCTCAGGTTTCTGCCCCAGGTTCCTTTTGTATCACTCTACAGATGCTCCCTGAGTCAGTTCGGTGATGACACTGAGCTCTTCTGCTTAAATCCTTCTTGTAAGCTTGCCTTAACTGCCTTTAATGGACTTACCTACTTTTTTGTCTCTTAGACACCTAAAATTAAGCATATTAAAAACTAATGTTGGGGAGACAAAAAAATGGCCAACTAGAGGCAGCCTGCCAGCATGCAGCTCCCAAGGAAAGAAGTGAAAGGTACAGGCAGCTGCCTACGTACAGATCCCTCCTCACTGAAGTAGCATTGTGAAATCACAGAGAAGCAATGCAGGACACTCAGTGTGGAAAAAAGGGTGATGGGGTGATACATATAATAAGATCAGAGAACAGGAGGGGAACAATAGGAGAAGAGAGTACAGGAGTGCCATGCTAGCCCTTCCAGGGCAGTGCAGATTGAACACAGCTCCCACCACCCCCACAGAACTCCTACCTGCTCAGACAGGCACCTGCCTGGAGTCTATGCAGAGCCATTTCACTAGACAGCAGGCGCCATGCAGATCAGGCAACACTGAAGCAATCCTGAACTCTCAGGTGCACTGTGCCAGGTTTACACTGGGCTCGGGAGGGAGTAAACTGACTTATGGCTATCCTGAGCCATACTCTGGAATGTGAAGCCAGGCACTTCACTCCTAGAGCACAGCAGGACCTGGGCATGGGAATTAACCAGAGCACAGCAGGCTCCTACCTAAGAGGCTTTGGATGAATGCTACATTGGGTCCTGAGTGGGGCATGGAAAGCTATGACCTCTGCACACCAGACTGGGCATCCGCAGGACCCCTGTGTTTGAGAAGCAACCTGCTGTCTGCTCGGCTCCAGCTAACTCCTACCTGCTTGGCCCTGACCCCACCATCCAGGTTGGGCTGGCTGCCATCTACACGGCCCCTGCTTCTGGCTCAGAGGCCCTGCTCAGAGGCTTTGCTTCCAGTTCCACCCCAGTCCCAGCTCAGAGGATCTCATGCTGGGGCACAGCAGGCACCAACCTGAGAGGCTGTGGGTGGCTGCTTCATCAGGCCCTGGGTAGACTGGTGGAGAACTCTGTGGTATCTCTGCTGCTGGAGCTAACCTCAGCTCACCTGACCTGACATTCGGTGGATCCTGGTGTCTGTGGAACAGCCGCCTGCTTGCTCCCCTAGACTCTGTCCTCTGGTCTGGATTGCCTCCTGCCTGCTTGGCCTTGACCTTGCTCTCTAAGTCAGATTGGTGGCCATCTGTACAGCCTGGCTTTCGGCTCAGAGGCCTTCCTTGGAGGTTCTACTTGTGGTTCCTCCCCAGTCCCAGCTCTGAGACTCTCACACTGGAGCCTGAGGCTCTGTTCCTGTGCCTTCAAAACTCCCATCATGCCAGAGACAGCATCCTCAAGTCTTCAGTGCTGCACCTAGAACCCAAGACCCCACCCCAGAGTCTTCACTTCCAAAGCAAGGCTGGAAGAGCTGCTCCAAAGTCCAACACTCTGCCAGGGACCCCCCAGCCTCAAGTTGCCAGCATGCTGCCACTTGCTTTGAGCAAATGCCCACAACCCAGGAACCCATGAAAACCTTATCCAGCTGCTACAATTACCTCTATGGGGAGACCCTGGGTAGAGAAATCCCCGCATCACCACCTTAGTGAAGAAAGTCTCATCCCATTCCCAACTTGAATATCCTACAACTATTTGGAGAGTTCCAAGCAAGGAATAGGAGGCCTGCAAGCCTATTAACCCAGAACTGAGAAAAGAGTTTCAGATGAGAAGAAACCAGCAAAAGAACCCTGACAACATGAAAAATAAAAACAGATCAATACCCCCAAGAGACCAAAATGGAGCTTCAGCAGTGAATTCCAACTTCAAAGAAATTGTTGAAATGATAGACATGGAATTCAGAATATAGATGGCAAATAAGATGAATGATATTGAAGAGAAAGTTGAAAACCAACAAAAAGAAACCTAAAAAATATTACAGGAAATTAATGAAAAAGTCACTAAAGAGCTTGACAAAATTAGGAAGGATGTAATGAAACTTAAAGAAATGAAAGAGTCATTCAAGGATTTTCAAAATGCAGCAGAAAGTTCAGCAACAGATTAAACCAAGAAGAAGAAAGAATCTCAGAGCTTGAAGACAAGACTCTCGAGCTAATCCAAACATTTAAAGAGGCAGAGAAGAGAACAACAAGGGCAAAGCAATCACTTAGAGGGATATGGGAC
This sequence comes from Avahi laniger, assembly GCA_963575035.1. NCBI lineage: Eukaryota > Metazoa > Chordata > Mammalia > Primates > Indriidae > Avahi > Avahi laniger. Next base: position 17,379 of record CAUYSK010027598.1, read on the forward strand.
TACATGAAGCAAGGAAACATATGAATTATAGGTATCCCTGAAGGAGAAGAAGAAAGTGCTAAAAGCATGGAAGATCCATTTGAGGGAATTATTGTAGAAAACTTCCTCAGGATCGCCAGAGATTCAGACATCCAGATACACGATGATCATCAAATTCTGGGAAGATTCATAGCAAATAGGACATCTCCAAGACACACAGTATTCAACCCAGCCAAAGTCAAAGTGAAAGAGAAAATTCTATAAGCAGCTGGATGTAAGCAACAACTGACTGACAGGGGAGAACTCATTAGGATAATAGCAGGCTTCTCAGTGGAAATCTTACAAGCCAGAAGGGAGTGAGACCCCATCTTCAATCTTCTTAAACAAAATAACTGCCAATCTAGAATTTTGTATCCTTCAAAACTAAGTTTCACATTTGGTGGTGAAATTAAGTATTTTCAAGACAAGCAAATGCTGAGGGACTTCGCAAGTCCAGATCTGCCCTGCCAGGAAGTACTCAGACCTGCACTATACATGGATCAGCATAATAGATGCCCACCAGTATAAAACCACCTAAAAGCTAAAGCTCATAACTCATATAAAGCAATAAAATAAAAGGTAAAACAAAGCAATAAGATACTACTCAATAGCATCCCACATAGCAATTATATCAATCAATGTGAATGGTATGAATTCCCCACTCAAGAGATATAGGCTGGCTCAATGGACAAAAATGAAAACAAAAATACAAGAAGTAACCACAATCAGCGCTGAATGAAATGAAACCAATAACAAAAGAATTATACAGAAAATTAATGAAACAAAAATTTGGTTCTTTGAAAAGATAAACAAAACTGACACTCCTCTTGCTAGATTAACCAGAAGCAGAAAAGAGAGGACCCTAAAAACTCAATCAGGACTGAAAAAGTAGATATCACAACTGATACTATGGAAATATAAAATATCATCTCTGAATACTATAAAAATCTCTATGCACATAAACTTGAAAACGTGGAGGAAATGAACAAATTCTTAGAAACACACAGCCTTCCTAGGCTCCATCAGGAAGAAATAGAATTCCTGAACAGACCAATATCAAGTATGAAATTTGAAGTGGCAATAAAAAGTCTTCCAACAAAAAAAGTCCTAGACCAGATGGTTTTACACCCAAATTTTACCAGATCTACAAGGAAGTATTGGTACCTATCCTACAAAAATTATTCCATAACATCAAGAAGGAAGGAATCTTCCCTAACACATTTTATGAAGCCAACATCATCTTGATATCAAAGTCAGGAAAGGACACAACAAAAAAAGAAAACTACAGATCAATATCCCTAATGAATAAAAATGCAAAAATTCTCAATAAAATCTAGCAAAACAAATTCAGCTGCATATCAAAAAAATAATCCACCATGACCAGGTGGGCTTCATCTCAGATATGCAAGATGGCTCAACATACATAAATCTATAAATGTAATTCAACATAGAAATAGAAGTAAAAACAAAGACCATACGGTCCTCTCAATAGATGCAGAAAAAGTGTTTAACAACATTCGGCACCACTTTATGATAAAAACTCTTAAAAAAATAGGCTTAGATGGAAAATACTTCAAAATGATAAAAGCCATATATGACAAACCCACAGCCATCATCATACTAAATGGGGAAAAACTGAACAACCAAAGATTCTGCCAAGAGACTCTTGGAATTTATAAATAAATTCAGCAAAGTCTCAAGTAACAAAATCAATGTACACAAATCAGTATCATTCATATATGCCAACAACAGTCAAGCTGAGAACCAAATCAAAGACTCAATACCTTTCACAATAGCAACAAAGAAAATAAAATACCTAGGAATATATTTATCTAAGGAAGTGAAAGACCTCTATAAGAAGAACAACAAAATGCTGAGGAAGGAAATAGTAGAGGACATAAACAGATGGAAAAACATACCATCTCATAGATCGGCAGAATCAATATTGTTAAAATGTCTATACTACCCAAAGTGATTTACAGATTCAATGCAATTCCTATCGAAAATACCAATGTAATTTTTTGTAGATCTAGAAAAAATAATTCCACACTTCATATGGAGCCAGAAAAAAACCCATACAGCCAAAGCAACCTTAAGAAAAAAAAGTGAATCAGGAGGCATCAATTTACTAGACTTCAAACTACACTACAAGGCTATAGTAACAAAAACAGCCTGGTACTGGCTCAAGAATAGAGACATAGACCAATGAATCAGAACAGAGAATTCAGATATAAAACCATCCTCATATTGCCATCTGATCTTTGACAAAGCTGACAAAAACATACCCTGGGGAAAAGAATCCCTATTCTATAAATGGTGCTGGGAACATTAGATAGCCACATGATTCAAGATTGTAGAAGATTGAAACAGAATCTGCACCTCTCACCACTCACAAAAATTATCTCACGATGTATAACAGACTTAAACCAAAGGCATGAAACTATAAGATTTCTAGAACAAAAATTTGGAAAAACACTTATAGATATTTCCTAGGCAAAGAACTTATGAAGAAGACTCCAAAAGCAATCATGGCAACAACAAAAATAAATAAATGGGACCTGATCAAATTAAAAAGCTTCTGCACAGCCAGGGAAACAATCATTAGAGCGAATAGACAACCTATATAATGGGAGAATATATTTGCATGCTATATACCCAATAAAGGGCTGATGACCAGAATCTACAAAGAACTCAAGCAAATCAGCAAGAAAAAATCAAACAACCCCATTAAAAAGTGGGCAAAAGACATGAACAGAAACTTTTCAAAAGAACATAGACTAATGGCCAACAAACATATGAAAAAATGATCAATATCTCTAATCATCAGGGAAATTCAAATCAAAACCACAATGAGACATCGCTTAACTACAATGAGAATGGCTTTTATCAAAAAATCACCAAACAACAAATAATGGTATGGATGTGGAGAGTTAGGAATGCTCATATACTCTTGATGAGACTGCAAACTAGTACAACCTCTATGGGAAGTAGCATGGAGATACCTCAAAGAACTAAAAGTAGACCTACCATTTCATCCAGCAATCCCACTACTGGGTATTTTCCCAAAGGAAAAAAAAAAGACTTTATATAAAAAAAGATATCTATTCTCTAATGTTTATAGGAGTACAATTCACATTTGCAAAGATATGGAAACAACCCAAGTGCCCATCAGTACATGACTGGATTAGTAAAATGTGGAATATGCATACCATAGAGTACTACTCACCCATAAAAAAATGGTGAACTAATATCTCTTGTGTTAACCTGGATGGAACTAGTGACCATTCTTCTAAGCGAAGTATCACAAGAATGGAAAAACAAACACCACATCCACTCACCATTAAATTGGAACTAATAGATCCACTTATGTGCACATATGGAAATATTACTCATCAGAAATCAAGCAAGTGGGAGAAGGTAGGAGAGATGGGGAAATTCATACCTAACGGGTATAATGAACACTATCTGGGTGATGGACACACTTATAACTTTGACTCAAACAGTATAAAAGCAATTTATATAATCAAATCTTTTATACTTCTATAATATTCTGAAATAAAATAAAAAATAATATTGTTATTTTCCTCCAAACTTGTCCCCCTTCCTGTCCTATTATTCTTGTTGAATACTGGCTCCATTAACATCACCAGCACAACCTGTTGACCTGTTGGTGAGAAAAAGTTCAATTCTTTATTGACTGCAATGAGAGAGAACACCAACCAGCTCAGTAGAACTCTGATAGTATCTGGGAGGTGGGAAAGTAAGGTTTGAATTTATTGAGAGTTGAAATTTTGGTTTAAGTGGGTGTTTTATTGGGGGACTTAATTAGGATTGGGAAAGGATCACCATACAACAGTCCAGGATTGGTGAAAACACCAAGGTGAAGATTTTTGAGGGATAAGATTCAAAGAATCTTAGGGTACAAACTGCTGATGTTTTGCATTGAAGAGTTATGTTTCTTTCCAGAAGTTTCTTTCATGAAAAATCAAGCCATTTGCCTGAAGTAGAATTTCCTGGAATGGCAAAGTCTTATTAATGAAGACAATAGAAGAGCAGAGTCATGTTAATATTGACAATAAGTTATGTTTGGAGGTGGGGGTAGGTAGTTTCCATGCTCAGTGTCCAATCTGTATTGCAGAGGGAGATGGTTTTGGTTCTCATTATGTACATACTTGCTTTAGACAACTGGCAGCTGATGGATATGTGAATATAGGCTTGCTTCACATATTTGGTGTTTATTAGACCCTTCTATCAATTTCTCAGAAGAAATCATTCACGAATGGTCGCTGCTTCTAAAAATTCCTCTTAAGACATATTTAATTGAATAACCTTTAGCTTGAACATCTAACAGAGTGAATTCTAACCTTATCTGTGATCTCTATGCACAACACTCTAATCTCAGTTCATGTCAGGAGAGCTCTACAATGCTATCCATAGCACTACAGGGTATTTATTTACCTATATTTTTCACATGCATTTTCCCTCACTGATTGAATAATCTTTGAAAGTAATTTTTAGAGTAATATCTGCAGAACAGACATCAGAAGTTCAATAAATACATGTTGAAAGAATCTAGTCTGATGACTTTGTGGTTATTCTTGATATGAGGTAATTTTTTGGTTACAAAAATTCATAGTGACCTATTTCACTGACATTAGTTGATACAGGTGTTAATAAATCATATAAACTGCTCATGCCATGGTGTAATTCCTATTTGGATAACCAACTGAATGCCAGGAGGCATTGTAATACACCTAGGAGAGCATAGTCTAGAATCACACTGATTTTGGCTCCTCGATAGCTATGGGATTTTGAGAAAATATTTTAGCTTTGTAGGCCTCAGTTTCCCTCTGTAATGTGGCAAGATAATTATACCTGACTCCTAGGGCTGCCTCAGCAAAGTATCTCAGACTGGGTGGTATAACATAATGGAAATTTAATGTCTTCCTGTTCCATAAGCTAGAAGTGCAAAATTAAGTTGTTGGCAGAGCCACGCTCCTTCCGAAACCTGTAGGTTTGTCTCTTCCGAGCTTTTGGTGGATTGCGGGTGATGTTTGGCATTCATTGGTTTGCAGTTACATCAGTCTGATCTCTGTCTCTGTCATCACATGGCATTCTCCCTGTGTGTCTTCACATGGCTGCCTTCTTACAATGACACCAATCATGTTGGATTAGAGGCAAACCCTCCTCCACTTATGACCTCATTTTAACTTAACTAATCATATCGGCAACAGCACTAATTCCAAACAAGGTCAGATTCTGAGGCACTGAAGGTTAGGACTTTCATGTACCTTTTTTGGAGAACCAGTTCACCCCACATCACTGACTTATGGAATTCATGTTTGAACTAGAATGACAAATTATTGGTATCCAGCAGGTGCCACAAAATTATATTCCCTTCTTTCCTCCTTTGTGCTGGGATATAATTACAGTGACTGTTCATGACTGATTCTTGTCTGTCCCCGTGTCCTTATGCTTATAAGAAAATGTAGAGTCAAGGTGGTGAAGATTAGGTCACCACATTTTGTTGATGATCATCAACCAGCAGGCAGTTTCTGAGGACTCATCTTCTTAATGCTAGCTGATGCTGGTGCTTTTGCACAGAGAATCATTCACTTGTCCCTCACACAGTGTAAACCTCTGCTGATTTCTCCCTTTGCCATTTTGTTCAGTCTTGCCGCATTCCATTCTACATCACAACATGCTTTTGCGCAAGAAGCCAGCTCACTCCAGGGACAGGAATGGAGCCTAGCAGCCCCTGGACCCCATCAGCACTAGCTCTGATTCAGGACGGGAAATGGCTTTGGGAGGGCGAAAACTATCCTAACTTGTGGATGTTCATAGAAAGGGAGTTTGTTTTAATTGTAATACTTTACTTTTGGCTATGCTTACCTCTGCCAGATTTTCGATTCTCTTAACATTTAAGATTGCCAAATCAGGCCATCTGTAAACATGAAAAGTTGTAAAACTGGGGTCTCTCACCAAAGCGATAGTTTTAATATTCTGAACAGAAGAAAGACTGATTTTCCCAGTTCTGAAAGTCCTAAATAATATAGTCTGGAGTGGCTATAATCTCTCTCTTCTCCATCCTCTGTACTTTTTATGGTTTTATGGATGTGGGTGGATTTTGGTTTGAGGATCATCTTTTTCTTTCCTTCTGTCAAGAATGTGCCTTGGCAACCATTGGAGAAGCCCAGCACAGCCTTTCATGAGCCAAAAAGGTTAAAACTGTGCCGACAGGACAGCCCCAGCTCTCTGCTGTTGGTGAGTTATTCTGTTTATTCTACATATGTTTCCTTTTAATTAAAATGTCATTTTTAATTAAAAATGAAATGTCAAGAAGGAAAAAAAATTTGGCAAAGTCTGGACTATTGCAATGAATGCAAGCAGAAAAAGTCAGTAGAGAGAAATAACTTTAAAAAGATGAGAACAGTATCTTATTCACCATTTGGGTTAAAAAGAGAAAAAAACAAAAACAGAGGCTCAGAGCATTTCAAATGCTCTTTGCTGTCCAGCCCATACACACACATGCGCGCGCACACACACACACACACACACACACACACATCTGCTTTATAGCTTGTTCCCATAATTAAAAAATATATATTTGATGTGTGAGCACATGCTTTAAGTTAATGAATGATGCTGATGGGTGCCACATTTTTCATGAGTGACAGAGTCACTAATGAGATGTAGCACTGACTGCAAAGGGCACCAATAAATTGTGTAAAATACCCCTGCTGGCCATTTATTTAATTTATTTTATACAAGTGTAATGCCTTATAGTTTAATATGGAGCTTTTATTTTGTTATAAAGACCCAAGTCTGCAATGGGTATTTCAAGAATTATGCATCATTTATGCCTCCCATTTCAGCATTGCTCTGATAGAGAATGTTTCCCACATTATGATTAAATTCTCAAAGGGATGCTTCCACAGGCACGAACAACTGCACTAGCATATACGTCACCTTTTCTGCTGAGTGGGAACTGACACGTGGTTAGGAAGATGGTGGGGCTTGTAAAACTCAGTTGTGGAAGAATGACGAAAAGTAGTTTTGGTGTTGAATAAGGGGTAGACCGACAGGAAGTGAGCCTCTCCTCTGCAGGTAGTACCTTGTTTTGGTCCTCCATCTCTTTCTTTTGATGCCTGTTTTGCTCTTTTGATCAGGCTAAGAAACTTCCTCTCCCTCCCTGTGTTTCATGACTTGTCCTCATTTGCTTTCCTTCATGGTACCATGCTTTTCCCTGATTCAGGTCTTTGCATATGTTCTTTCTTCTGATTGAAATGCAGTTTTCCACCTATCCTGTCTATGAACTCCCCACTTCGCTTCTCCTACTCATCCTTTAGAGCTCAGTTTATAAAATCAATTCTCAATGTCAGTGAAAACTATCCTGTAACTGCTTTTTCCCTCCCATCAATAGGTCCCTTGACCACCCTCCTGTACCCCCCATTATATTCTTTCATACCTCCCTGGACTTCCCCTTTGCAGCACTTACAGCACTCGTAATTAAATGCTTAATTGCCAACTTAATTTGCTCACATTATCTAGAGTACAAGTTCTAGGAGGGCAGAAACAGTGCCTACCTTGTTTATATAGATGTGCCCCTGACACCTAACACAGTGTCTTGTACATAGCAAATGTTAGATAAATATTTGTTGTCGAATGAGGTTTTATTCCCAGTAAATATTCTGCAAGTATATGGTTAATAGGACTTGCTGAAAAAGCAAGTTAAAAGTAGTACTGGTTCATATAGATTATGAAAGAGTTTTACAAACAGTTAAATATATGTCTGGTTTAGCTTTTGCTCTGTCTCCAGGCCTGCTGCAGTCTATGGAAATGGTAATAAGGCTTAGAGTTTGATCCTTGTAATGATACAGAAAAATATGCAATTTTATGGAAACACAATTCACACGAGATTGGGCACATTAAGGATAGTATGGCCACAGAATGAAAACACAATTCAATAAACCTATGCTGATTCTGTTATTAATATGTGCCAGGCAGAGTGCTTGACACCTACTGTGCCTACATGTTAGGAGCTTTGAGTTTAGTAAAATTTGTTGGGCAAATAGAATGGAAAAACATTTTTGTCTATGTTGGCTGTCTTTTTTTATTTCCCTACCAGTAAATGTTATCTAAAGGAAAATGAAAGCCATGTGGCTGCCCCATTTTTTACAATGTATATGACAAAATATACTTGTATCTATTTACAAAACAACACCTGAAGGAGATTGAAATGCCCTTCCTTGTTTACCTTATTAGTTGATTAGTATGAAATTGCTACTTTATTGAAAAATAAATAAGATGGTTGAAATGGTGTTATATATGTATTAATTTCCCTGTTTAGTACTTAAGTTTGTAAATATGAGTAATAAAAGTAATGGCATATCTTGTCCATTTCACTGGATATTTTTTGACAGTTATCTTTGAAAAAATATTGAAAAAGTTCTTCCAGTTTTCTTTATCACCATGATAGTCAAGAAGTTCTGCCTTGTGTCCAATTGAAATCTCTCCTGCTTTATTAAACCAGTTTCTGTTTGTCTGTGGCTCTGTATCCATGGAGAGCAACTGATCAACATCCCTCATATAAAACCCTTTATATTCTTGGAGACAGTAATTTCCTGTAAAATATTTAGTTGAAAGTTCCATAAACTTTAAGAGAAAAAAAGGGCTGTGGTTATAAACTTTATGAAAATATTATTCCAAAACTTTAAACATAAAGCTAGTTCCATTTATTTTTTGTGCAAGAAAATAACTTTAATCTCCTTTTTAATAATATTCGAGTTCCATCATAATACATTTAAATGATGTATTTCCTGTCAAGAGTGGTTAATTATTTTAAAAGTGTATGCATATAGCAACTCTTTTTGGCATCTCTTAATTTCTTGGTAAATTTTTTTTACTGCATTCTACAAATTAAATTTATAATTGTCCCAATACAACTTATTATTCATTTCAAATTGATTTTGGCAATTTGATTCTAAAACCTTGAAATCTAATTATGGATAGCCATAAGGAAAGATTTCACTGGGATGCAGAAAAAAGTATTATCTTTTTAGGGTTGGGTGATTTGATTACATGAGCAGTTTTTTGTTTTCTGCTTTTTATTCCATAAAATACCATATCTCTAGCATTAATTTCAGAAGTTCATAACTGCCCATAGTAGTTCAAGAAATTCTCACATTTATGTAACATTAAAGGCAAAATGTCACTGAAACTGTAAACATTTGTATGGCAATCTAGCCGTGCAGTCATTTTCTGGAGTGGACAGCACATGGTATTAACTGTCTCATAATTTCTTCATTATTTATGTCAAGAGAGCTCTTCTCCTTGGAAATTTTATGATTGGCGGGGTCTCTAATACACATTAGCAAAGAGTTCTGCCCAAGTGTTTCCTTGGTTTTGGTGAAAGGCTGCCCTCTTGTGCAGAGATGAGAAGCAACTATTAAAAAACCTCATTTACCTTATTAGCTGATGCAATTTCTGTTGGATTCTGAAATGAAAGTTAATGCCATGCTTGGAACCCACAAGTCATCATTTAGAAATACCAAGAATTCACTCTTAACCTTCCTTTGGACTCCTTGTACTTTAGAAAGAGATTGTAATTCTCATGGTTCCTTTAGACAACTCAGATCAAAGATAAACTCTCACTTTCAATACAAAGAAATAGCTCCCCAGTAGGAAGAATCTATAGGGTTTCCCTTTCAACAAAAAAATGATGTATTTATTTCTAATTATAACATTTTCTGACATGTTAATGAACAGAATCATAGAACTAAATAAAAAAGAAGTCAGAACCACCCCCTTCCATCTGTTGAAGGCTAGATCTTGGCTTTGCCACCAATGGGAGAGAAAAAACTTGGAGAATCCTTCACAAAATTAACACTGAAAAGTGAAAAATAGAGTACATACACTCTCCCATTTTTTTGGTCTCATATTTCCAAGCATTTAGTGCCATTGAAGAAGTAGCACTTCAAAAACGTATATTTGGTAAGTAGATAAGATAGATAGACTATTCTATCTGAGACTTTAATAATAAGTTTTCTTTTATGCAAATGATTTCTTGTACTTTTTAAATTTAGGGTTTTAAATAACTTAAATAATTATTGTCACTTAGAAAAGAATTAGTTGCACATCTTTGTGAAAGTTATGGTCATGGCTAAGAATCCTGAGCAATGCTGTCTGAATCAATCGCTCTGTCTCTATCCCATAACTCACAGAACGTAGAAGTAAAGCTTTGATGTGGATTACAATTTAGAATTCTGTGAGGTCTTTAGTCACCAGCAGATGTTTGAGCCTCATCTTTTTAAAAGATATGAATGATTTAAAAGCAAACAGAGCCTCATGAAAAATGAAAACATTTGTCCCCACAAAAACTCATACAGAAAAGTTAATAGCAGCATTATTCACAATAGCTATAATAACCAAAAACATGGAGACAACTCAAATGTCTGTCAATGGGCAATATGTGATTTATCCATACAATGGATTATTATTCAGCCATAATAAGAAATTAATACAGATACATATTATAGCGTGAATGAATTTTGAAAATACGCTGAGTGAAAGAAGCCAGACACAAATGGTTATAAATGTATAGTTTTATTTTGTGAAATGTCCAGAATAGGCAAATCTATAAGACAGAAAACAGATTAGTGGCTTCCTAGGGTTGGAAGTGTTGGAAGAGGACAGAGGGGAGAAGTACAGAAGAGTGACTTTAAAGGGTGTAGTAGGTTTTTTTTTTTTTGGTGGGGAATTAAAAAGTGCTCTAAAATTGATTGTGGCAATAGTTGTACAACTTAGTGAATATACTAAAAACCACAAAATTGTATACTTTTTGTGAATTTTATGGTATTGGAATTATAGCTCAATGAAGGTATTATTTAAAAAAAGAAAAACTCAAAAAAGTAAAAGAGCAAAAAAACAAAAACCCACTGTGTTTTGTAAAAAGTCTTTTATTTCAATGGCTGATGGAAGGCCTTCGTTCAGTATTCAAAACTCTTCATACGTGTGCACTTAGCTGTGTTCACCAAACCTTTCTTGGCTTAAAGATTTTATGTCTGATTCAGATCTGCTTTCTTGTTTTATGAGTTTAATTATTATGACTAATCTTCCCTCAGATTTTTTTCTCCTCCCAGGACAAAATGCCTTGAGGGGAATGTAAATATTTTAAGTGTTGTTACAATATTTATATGAGCAGAAACAAAGAGCCAAGGGTGGCGCTTTTTCCTAATGCATGCTAGCCCAGGCTTTGAGGTCAGACAGATTAAGATTCCAATCCCACTTATTAGTTGTAAAATCTTGCACAAGTTCTCTTTGAGTCTCAGTTTCCTTAGCTGTGTTTTGTTCATGTATTAAATGAGATGACATATTTTAAGTACTTTGCAAAGTACTACTAAATACTTTGCTTAGTTAGAAATGGCCGATGTACAAAAAAGGGAGAAATTAATAATAATAATTCTGAAGGAAAAATTCTATTTATTTAAAGATAATCTTTATTTAACTAAAGTGCATGAATAGACAACAGAGTTAACAGCTTCCTCAAGCCATTTTAATGTTAATTAGGGAGTTTTTACATTGATCTTTAAATAAATGAATATTTATAGAGAGTTCCATATTAAGATGCATTTTTTTTTTCTTCAGAAGAAAAGCTAGATACAAACATGTTGAGAACCATTGTAGTTTTTTAAGAATGGGCAAAATTATTCTCTGGAGGTATTATTTTCAAAATAGTGGATTTTACTTGTCGTAGGACATTTTTTTCTGCCTTTTCATTACAATTGTAATCAGCACACTACCTGCTTTCAGCATCAATAGAAACAGCTGGATCACCCATTTTGATGAGGGATTACTCTTCAGTATTTATAGTAACACCCATTTTGCCAAGTGGAGCCCCAAAGAAGGAAAAAACAAACAACTGACTTTTCTTATAACAGGTAACTGTTTTCTTTTGTATTAAATTTCCTTTCCTATTGCTTTCACTAGCTTCAGATTCTGAAGCTCATTTCGCCACTCAGGGGACACTTAAAAGCAGCCAAACCAATGCAGCCAACAGAAATTTAATTTTAAAAATATAAAGCTTTGCTTTAAAAATCCTGCAGAAGCATTAAGCAAAATATTAGGGGATTAAAAACAAGCACATAGACACGCTAAAGATCTGGAAATCTGAACAAGGACTATGTTTGAAGTCAGACATGCATAAATATGTGTCTTTTCTCAGTGATATTAATGAAATAGTTAATTCTGTTGTCATGGCAACAAAGAACAGCTGTGATAAAAAGCTAAAGGTCTACACATAATGCCCAATACAAGGTCTCTAATTCTAAAGCTGATTTTCTTAGCTACAATAGAAGTGATGTGTTTTCAATATCATCCTAAGCTTTCACATCAAATCCTTCTAGTTAATCCAATAAATAGACCAGTAGCATAAAAAGGAATATATGTTTGCACATTATAAACCTTATAAAAGAAGTTTACCTATGTCCAATCTTAAGAGGGGATCTGGAAAGTAAACATATGCTCCTTCAAAATAAAAACCTATTCTGAGTGAAGCCTTAAAAAATAGAACATGTTCAAATAGGATATCAGGGTAATTATCAAATACATTATCATCTATCCAGTCAGTGGGAATGTATTATATTTGAGATAACAACATCACCACTACCGACATCAGCAGCACACAGCAAAAATAATTCAATTTAAAAATTTCACCAGAACATAATAATGTAAGCAGCAGAATTTGCTCTGTAGGCCTGTTAATATTGTTTGTGCAAAAGTGAGTTCACTACAATTTGCTGAGTATATCATACCAGTATATCAACCAGGTTGTAAATGAATTTCAGACTCAGATAAAGACCCATAAAAATATTTCAGCTTCACTGAGAAACCTCTTCTTTCCACTTTCTTCTTGTCCCTGGGAGGTGATCTAGATTTCTTTGTTTTCCCCACCTCCATTCCACAGAGGTCTCTATCAGAACTACCCCCTCTACTCTAGTCCGTGTTCTTAGCTCAGATACCCGCAGTTCCTCCCCTGGGTTACTGTAATCAAATAGGCCTCCAATCCATTCTCCACCCAGATGTCAAAGTGGTCTTTCCAAAACACAAACTAAATTGTGTCCTTTCTCTTAAAACTTTTGAGATTTCCTCCCTTTATTGTCTGAGAAAAATACAAAGCTCTTAGCATGGCTTAGAAGGGGCCTGATGTGAGCCTTAGCAATGTCACTCTCATCTCCTCTGTTATTCTACGTCTTGCTCTGCAGTCGAAAAGACCTTTTGTAGTTCTCTGAATGGACAATATGCTCTCGATGCCTGTATCATTTTACAGCTGTTCCTTCCTTTACTTTGAATGTCCCTTCTTGCTTCTTCATGTAATGCTCTCCAATCTGTGTTTAAAATTTAACTCATATTTTTAAAAGTGGGCAACATGGTGCTTTATATATAACAGTAAAAAATATGGTAAAAATTCCAATGTCTCACAGTTAAATAAATTGTAGCATGGCCATAATGTCAAGCCTTACAAACTGTGCCAGAGATACACATGTATTGATACAGAAAAATATTTGTTACTGTCTTTTTAGGTTGCTATCAGGTTAAAAATCGGTACATTAAATGTGACTCAATTAAAGATTTAAAAAGATTAAAAAAGATTAAAAAATCTTTGGCCCATTTTTTAACTTGCCTTTTTCTTGAGTTGTAACATTAAAAATTTTTTTTCTGAAAATAAGTTCACCATTTTATATCACATTACATAATATTATATGGATTTATTTTCATTTCCTTAATAGTTTCTTTTTAAAAAAATTTTTTGTGTGCTTATATTTTTACAAAGATAAAGCATACACACATACCTTTGAAACAGAATAGAACCTGGAAAGATATACAAATTGCGTATATCTCCGGGTAATCAAAGTGATTACCTCTGGGTTAGAATTATAGTTCATTTTAATTTTTTTATTTTTCCCCCTAACTTTCCAAAATGAACATGAATTACTGTTATAATTAAAAATTGTATGCTATATATTATATAAATAATACATATTCTAAGAATTATATATATATGTATATGTATGTGTGTGTGTATGTGTATGTATGTATCTCTGTCAACAAACTTATCTCAGTCATCATGTTTCCCCTTTGGAATCTTTACACTCCCCCAGCCCCTTGGGAGATTAGATAACACACCTCCTCTTGTTGAGCTTCTTAATCTATCTTTCATCTTTGTATTCCTAGAGTCTAGCTCCACACCTGACATAGTTGGTACATGATACATTTGATCTAATTCACTTAGCAAATATTTTTTGCACACCTACTATGTGGCAGGAACTGTGCTGAGCACTGGGAATACAATCTGTATTTGAAATACAGATTTTGCAAATAAGTAACATACAGTTGTATAAATCCTTATAGTGTCTGGTATGATGCCTACCTAATACGTACTGGGGACTTGAAAAATGTGTGTCAATGAATGAAATGGAAGGATAGTAATTGAGTCTTGTATATATTAGCATCATTTTTTTTCCAGATATATTATCCACTTATCTGGCAAAAAAATTTTGGCCTATTTAATAGGTTCCAGGGTGGACAATGCAAATAAATTAGGATTTGATAGAAGACTGAAAAATGTCTGTTGCGTGGGGTTTTGCCTGGAATGGCCAAACCAAGTGAATTATTACTCTGCAGCCTCTGAAAAGCTGATGAATTTTAAAAGGAGAGGTATAGGGAGGGGTCTAGCAAATGAAAGCTTTTCATTCCTTTTTGTCTAGGAAAATTCATCTGTAAATAAAAGTGGAACCCCAGTCATCTGCCTGGCATGGTCATCTTTTCATCTTTATTAGAAGTAATCGGATCAGATCTCAGATCACTTAGAATTATCCTAATTATTAACAAGACTATGATCATTCTTTCCATAGATGTTCCCTACATATTCCTTGGTAGTCAGAATCAGGACAACAATGTCATTATCTGCATAATCAAATTGGATGATTTCATCCTCCGGGCTTTAATGTGCATGATACTATTAACAAATTTCCTGTGAATCATTAACTCCCAGATATTGGATATATCATTGTTGGTTACTATGTTTAGTTACAATGTTTGATATTATCAACTTTCGTTACTGTGTTTGAAACTTTTTCTAATAAGGACACATAGAAATGGTGATTGCAAGAAGTCTCAAGAGCCTGTGAATAAAGAAAATGTTCTTTCTGCAGATAACTTCTAGTTACCTAGTCATTCATGTTTAAGTAGAAAAGGCAATTGGGAAGGTGGAATGGGGGATTTTTTTCTGTATAAACTAAACATTGGCTACCTTTTTAGGAATGGAATGTCTTTTTTTCTTTATAAGCTAATATTTGAAAGGCAGGTTTTTGGGGTGTCAACCACTAATGACTGGAGATAAAAGCGTATTTGTTTTAATTTTATGGTAGTATTTCACAGGATGAGAATGTTTGCAAACATTAATTTCCCTATGAACTTTTCTTCTATCTTCAGTTTTGAGAGTAAATCACTACCTATGGGAGGAGATACACACCTTAACACATTTGGTAATGGCTTTGGAGCAGAAGAAACTTTTTTGAGTACAAATAGAGAAAATGCTCATATTATAAACTTTAGTTTTTCCAGACAGGAATATGTTTCAGGAAACACAAAGCAGTTGTCTAATTATTGGTGAGTTCTGAACTCATTGTTAATTTGTGTTACATTGAAAATTGAGGTCATCTCTTAATCTAATCAATGCAGATTATGCCCCATTACATTTACCAAACCTTGCTATCTGGCTCATGATCTCTGGTTTAGTCCTTTTACAGGACTGTTGATTACATACTATCTTAAAGCAACAAGATTTGTTTTTTAAGCTTTCTCATTTCTTCCAGTAGTTGATAGGAATGGTGGTAGAACGTCTGTGGAGACTGTGGTGTCTGTGGAGACACCAGACTGGTTTAGATTTATGCGAGAGAGCTCTGAAAGAGAACTGTGTTTTTTGTTTTTGTTTTTGTTTTTTTCCACATAATTAGAAAGCCCTGGGGGAAGTCAGTTACTCACATGGGGAAAGGTGGTGTCTGTTGTTCTGTCATAATGTCCTCTAAAACCATAATGGTTGAAGAAGAGGGTTCGTGGAGGAAAGAAGGAGTGATGTATGATTTCAATTTTTTTAATTTTTTGAGACTTGTTTTGTGGCCGAACATAGGGTCTGTCCTTGAGAATGATCCATGTGCTGAGGAGAAGAACGTGAATTTTGCAGCTGTTGGATGAAATACTCTGTAAATATTAGGTCAATTTGGTCTATAGTGCAGATTAAGTCCAATATTTTATGGTTGGTTTTCTGTCTGGATGATCTGTCCAATGCTGAAAGTGGAGAGTTGAGGTCTCCAATGATTATTGTATTGGTACCTATCTCTCTCTTTACCTCTGATAATATTTGATTTATATATCTGGGTGCTCCAGGGTTGGGTGCATAAATATTTAGAATTATTGTATCTTGTTGCTGAATTGATCCTTTTATCATTATATAATGACCTTCTTTGTCTCTTTTTACAGTTTTGTGTTGAAATCTTTTTTATCTGCAGAAGTATAGGTTCTCCTGCTATTTTTTTTGTTTCTATTTGCATGAAATATCTTTTTTCATTCCTTTATTTTCAGTTTATGTGTTTCTTTATAGGTAAAGTGTGTTTCTTATAGACAACATATAGTTGGCTCTTGTTTTTTTATTCATTCAGCTACTCTATGTCTTTTAATTGAAGAATTTAGTCCATTCACAATTAAATGTTATTATTGGTAGGTAAGGACTTATTCCTGCCATGTTGTTATTTGATTTCTGGTAGTTTTGTGGTCCTATCTTTCTTTCTTACTTTCTTCCTGTTTTCCTTTGTTAAAAGTGATTTTCTCTGGTAGTGTGTTTTAATTTCTTGCTTTTTGTTTTTTGTGTATTTGTTGTGGGTGTTTTGATTTGAGGTTACCATGAGGCTTGCAAAAAATTTTTTTAACCAATTATTTTAAACAGATGACAACTCTGCTTACAAACAAACAAGCAAGCAAAGAGAAATCTAACAGAAATTCTACTCTTTAATTCCATCTCCACTGCTTTGTACCTTTTTGTTGTTTCCATCCATATCTTTAACACTATCTCTTAAAAAGTTGTTATTTTTTTTGATGGGTTTTTCTTTAGTCTTCCTACTCAAGACATAAGTACTTTATACACTACAATTACAACAATAGAGTATTCCGTATTTATGTCCTTACTGTTACCAGTGAGTTGTCTACCTTCATATGGTTTCTTATTGTTCATTAACATCCTTTCCTTTCAGATTGAAGAATGTCTTTTAGCATTTCTTGTAGGACAGGTCTGGTGTTGATAAAATCCCTCAGCTTTTGTTTGTTTGGGAAAATCTTTATTTCTCCTCCATGTATGAGGGATATTTTTGTAGGATATAATAGCCTTGGGCTAAGGTTTTTTCCCTTCAGCACTTTGAATATGTTCATGCCACTCTCTCCACTGAGAAGTTTGCTACCAGACATATTGCAGCTCCTTTATATATTATTTTATTTTCTTTATACATCATATTTTTTCTTTTTCTTTTTTGCTTTCCTTAGAACCTTTGGATGCTTGATTATTAAATGCCTTGAGATAGCCTTGTTTGGGTTAAATCTGCTTGGTGTTCTATGACCTTCTTTTACCTCAATATTCGTATCATTCTTTGGGTTTGGAAAGTTCTCTTTTATTGTTTCTTTGAATAAACATTATACCCCAGTCTCTCCCTCTACCTCCTTTTTAAGGCCAATAACTCTTACATTTGCTTTTTTGAGGCTATTTTCTAGATCTTATAAGTGTGCTTCATTCTTATTCATTCTTTTTTCTTTTTTCTCTCCTGACTGTGTATTTTCAAATAGCCTGTCTTCGAGCTCACTAATTCTCTCTTCTGTTGGTCAATTTTGCTGTTAAGAGACTCTGATGCATTTCTCAGTTTATTGACTGAATTCTTAAGCTCTAGAATTTCTGATTTTTTTTTATTATTTCAATCCCTTTATTAAATTTCTCTGATAAGCTTCTGAATTCCTTCTCCGTGTTGTCTTGAAGTTCACTGAGCTTCTTCAGGACAGCTATTTTGAATTCTTTGTCTGAATGGTTACATATCTCCATCATTCCAGGATTGATCATTAGTACCTTATTTAGTCTGGTTGGTGAGGTTGTGTCTTCCTGGGTGTTCTTGATGCTTGTGGATATTTGTCAATGTTTGGACATTGAAGAGTTAGGTATTTATTTTAATCTTCACAGTCTGGGCTTGTTTGAACTCATCCTTCTTGAGAACGCTTTCCAGATACCCAAGTAGAATTGAATGTTGTGGTCTAAGTCTGTGGTCACTACAACTATATCAGCACTGGAAGTGCCCTAAGCCCAGCAATGCTGAGACTCTTGGAGACTCCTGGTGGTACTGGTGAGCTTAGGTAACTTATAAGAGAATTCCCCGAATTACCAGGCAAAGTCTCTCACTCTCTTCTCCCACTCTCCGTGCTGGGCTGCTGGAGTTGGAGAAGTGATGGGGGCACTCCCTTGTGGCCACCAGTACCAGGTCATACTTGGAGTGAGTCCAGTCTCACCAAGAGCCAGTGGTGACTATTGCCTGGCTACCTCTGATGTTTGTTAAAAGCCCAAGTGCTCTTTTATCAGCAGGTGGTGAATCCTGCCTGGAATGAGAGGAAGAAGCAGTGTAGAATTTTATTCTCAACAATTAAAAAGCAACAAACCAAGATTCACAGACTAACTCAATTGTAGCATTACCATCTTACCAATAAAGTCAGGAGATTTTTAAGTTTCTAAGTTTGTATATTTGCAAATTACCTATCCTCGCCTCAACCTCCTTATCTGTAAAATGGAGGTAATTCTACTATCTAGGCCATTGATTTATTCTGAAGTTAAATGAAATCATGTAAGTCAAACTGTTAGGATAATGGATGACACACAATGGCTCAATAAACATTAACACTTATTAGTGCTATTAGTACTATTGTTACTGCTATTGTTTCCCACTTTTATTATTATTATTGATAACTCCTCTCTGGTGCCCTTAATGTTTAGCAGTAAAATTTGTAAAATGAAAAATGCCGAGTGTGCATTTTTGGGGATAATCAAAAGGTGACACTGCCCTTGTGGGGAGAACCGTCCTCAAACATTAGAGAACATTGTATCCCACTTAACAAGCAGAAAGAAACAGCCTAAGGCCTGCAGCTTGGAGGCAAAAAGTGCTGTGTGAGCCTGTCTGCACTTGAGTCAAGGTCCTGGGGCATGACTGTGTTCCACTGGGCTGAGATAGCACCAAAGATAAGCCATGGAGTTAGTTGGTGGTAACAAATTTACGCTTTTATGTACAGGTCCAGGATTATCTTTTCCACAATTCTGAAGTCTAAAAACCTCCAAAAACCTAGAGGATTTTTAGGGGGTTAGCATTATTTGTCAGTAAAACTAACGTGACCAGCACTCATTTGGGGGCAAAATCTGAACTGATGTGATGTGAATCTATTGTAGAGTCTTCTTGGTTCTTAGAGAGAATATTCTATGCATCAGTTCAGAAATATTGATGACTTAGTGTATGCAATATTGCCCTAGACCCTACTGGGGGTGTATATAATATAAAGCATATGCGTTTTTTCCTAAAATGTAAAAAAAAAATTCTGATATAGGAAACACATATAGCCCCAAGCTTTGTGGATAAGGGAGTAAGAACTGTACCTACTCCCAGATTCACTTTGGTTTACTAAGGTGCACCAACCCAGGGTGCCCGTTATGTTCTCCTCCGGCCTCTACCTCTGCATTCCTTGCCAGAGAAAAGGGAGACCACTGAATCAAGGTCATCAGCCAGGACAGACTGTGGTGGTTTTTTTGCCTTAGAGAAAACATCCCCTCCTTACTTTTTTGAAACCAAGACTCAAAATTTGGAAACTATGTGGAAGATCAGAATTTAAACTGAGGAATGATCTCCTCCATGAGATTAGAATACGACCGTGGGAGTCTAGCATTTCTGCTTCCAGCAGGCCTTTGTATATTGGAGACTGGGATTCTTCTCTGCCTCTGGCTTTCAGTTTAGTGTTCAGTTTAGTTGTCCTAAGTGTACTGTCCCTACACTGCTCTCCTTCAGTAATGAAGCTGGTACTTGGGACAACACTGGGTAACTCTCTTCCTTTTCTTTCTACTCATCTTGGAAACAATAACTTTGAGATTTAAGTTGAAAGATCAATATTTATTAATCATAGCAGAGATATATGTTCACGTTAAAGAGATATAGGCCTAAACAAGGCATGGATGGTAGTAATGATATATTCTAAAGAAAAAAATATATATAAATTGGAAGGGCCTTTGTTTAGTAATGAAATCACAGAGATAATATCAGAGACAGAAATCATTAAAGCACCATGGAGTGAAGGGCACCTTGGCCAGGGGAAGTGACTACCAGCCCCAGTGCTCTGGGCTCTTAAACTGATGCCTGCAAACATTCCAACCACCTAACCGACTCCCCTTACTTGATTCCTATGTTTTCCTTACCTAAGGAAAAAATATCCTGGCCAGAAGACTTGAGAGTCCAGGCTCCTTGGTTGTTCTAGTTCTTATTGCACATTCTGTTTTATAGAACATGTTTGTGAATTGAGGTAGTCGGAGTTTACCCCAGCGCATGGAGCTAGTTAGGGTGTATGTGCTGACAAGCACTCAAGCCTGAGAGACTGAGGCTTCCACCTGGAGAGGACATGCTGTAGGCAGGTGACACCCTGCCAGTGCTCACAGGGGGCAGCTGGGTGATTAAGTGAAGCAGACTACATGTGACTCCTCTAGTTGTTAGGTGGGAAATATGTATCTTCCACCTGAGTTTTTCTTCCTGAAGCAAAACATCTATTTTAGTACTCTTTTCTAAGGTTAGGGTATATCGGGTCAACAACAATGAGTCAAATAAAAATATTTACTGATATTACTGTTTTATCCACATGGTGTTAGGCCTTAGGGGCATGCAAAAGAAGTAAAGAAATGTTCCTGCCCTGGAGAGACAAAACTGGCAAACTTTACAGGGAAGAAAATATTTCTGCAGCAAAACCAGGGCAGGTAAATGTGGCTGTTTTGATTGACAGTGGGGAGAATTTGGGATTGACTTCGTTAGATGAGAGAGAGGCAAAAGCATGAGCTGACTTGGTGAGAGGTTCTAAAAGCTTGTGAATAGAGAAGAAACGGCTGTGTCTGCAGGGGCCAGGCAGGGAACCAAACCTAAGTGTGAGTAAGGCCCGGTGTGGGAGGTGGGGATGATCTATGGACCAGGACAGCTGACACCCTGCCTCAAGGGGCGATTACTTCTAATTTTAACTCAGAGGTAGGCAAACTTTTCCTATAACGTGTCATATAGTACACATTTTAGGCTTTTCAGGCCATTCTGTCTCTGTCACAACTCAGCTATGCACCTCCACTACCCATGAAAGTAGCCATAGACAATATTATTACTGAATGGGTGTGACTATATATTTTCTGGTAAAATTTTATTTACAACAACTGGAGGTCATGTGGCTACAATAGTTTTCCATCCCCTGCTCTAGAGCTGATGGCTGTTGGATCTGAGTTTTCAAAAGCGTTACTGAAAATTCGGCACTTGTCTCCAAGGCTGCATCAGAAAAATGAGGACAAGTGGTTTTAGGAGAAGGAAAGAGAAGTTTATTACTTTGTTGGCAAATGAGGAGGCTGGCAGACTCCCATCTCAAAGTACCAACGTCCTGCTTCTGAGTAACAGTACAGAGCTTTTAAAGGTTTTGATCAATCCCATCTTTGGCTAAAAAAATCTCATGACTTCCTCTCAGATTCATCCCATCTTTGATTAAGACAATCTTGTGACCTTCTGCTGGATTAATCTCATTTTTGGTTAAAATGATCTCCTGACCTCCATCCACATGATTCCCTTGAGCCATCTCCTATGGTACAAAGAACCAAAGACATTCCTTTGCCCCTCCTGACCACTGGCCTGAGGCAGGGATGCAGGTCCTAGTTCTCCAAAAGGAGTGGGGGATGTTTTAAAGAGACAGAAAAAATTCTTGCCATTCTTTCAAGCCATTTATTCTGTTACAAAAGGATTTAGAAATCAAAATTGTGATGTGAAATATCTTGATTTTAAAATATTGATTCAAAAAAATTTTAATGCCATCTGATCCAAGGAAAACCATTTCATTGACCCCACTGCAACCAATTTGTATATGTGTGGTAAGATGTGATATGGGCTTTAAAGATATATAGGATTTGATAACTGAAGAGGAGAAAGAAGGGCTTTCCAAGAGGGAGAAATAGCAGGAGAAGGATGATCAGAGGAAGTAAGGTGTTTGTGGTGGGTGGCTTAGGAGTATGGGAACTGAAGCCAGATCAGATGGGGTGAGACCCCAGCCCTGCCGTCTACTGGCCATGAGACCTTGGACAAATGACCTTACCTCCCAGGCTTGGGTTTCTGTATCTCTGCATTATTAGGATTAAATGAGTTATTATTCATAAAAGCATTAAGACAATTTTTGGGACAGAGAAATCATCAAATAGCTATTGAGTTAATAATAATAAAAATACCTGTTAGTAGGACATGTGAAGAACAAGCTAGATTGTTATGACCAGCTTCCTATTAGGAATAAGTGCCGATTCTGTCCCTCATGGTACAATTCCCATCCGTATATACGTTTTGTTATTTGTAACACAGACTGATGTATTCCACCCAGGTGGACAACTTCTGTTTGCTCCAGAGTCAAACTGCTCCTGACTGGCCACTCCCACTGCATATGCTTCTTTTGGCCTAAGGGGGACCAAGTAAGTATAAAAACAGACATACAAATACTGGCTGGGGAGGAAGAGGAGAAAAGGAATATCTGAGGAAGTCTAGTATACTAATTGCATTATAAGTTATCACAGTTCTTACCACAACCCTGTGAAGTAAGTACTGCTTTTTCCTTAACCCTCTGAGTCCTGTTACCTGATGCTGCTGAGTGGCAGTGGCAGAAATTAGAACCAGATCTAACATCAGTGCTCACATTCTTTCTTATCTATAGCTGGGGTTTTCAAAATGTGTCCTGCAGAACTCTGTGGTTTGGGGAAGTGACTATAAGCTCCTTGCCAGCAGAGATCTTGTCTGTGTTCATGTCGAAATCACCGTCCCTGGGTGTCTATTAAATAAATGCATGAATACATGAATGAATGAGTAAATGAAGGCACTTAGGGCCTTCATTCTTGCCCTGTTTTAACCAGAGAAACTCCACTTTCATCTGTTTTATCCTTTAAGATTCTAGACAGAAACTCACGTGAAAAAAAATATTTGGAAGCCACTGCAGTGCACACCACTGCCTTCCCAAAAATGCACATTTCTGACAGCAGCCATTATCTCACACGAAATATTCGCACACAAAAAATTAAGCAAATGACTGTGTGTCATTGTTACATTACTGTAAGAGGATGCCTTCTCTAGACCTAAGATTTTCAGATGTTCTAGCAAGTGTAGACCCGCAGGACCATGCTTCAGGGACCCAGAATCCCCAACAGTCCAGCAGCACTTCTAGTTCTTGCACGGGGCTTTTCCCCAGGTCCCCTTCCTGGAGACAGACCCAACCATACAGTGTACACACCCCTAGGCCAGAGGGAAAATCTCTTTGGAGGAAAATAAAAGTTTTTTTTAACAGACCTTAACATTTGGGATAAGACGTCTATGTGTGTGTGTGAGGCCATTTGCAGATGGGGATAGAGAGAGTGGGAAGAGAAAGATTTAGGCTGGGCAAAGGGCTCCATTTGTGTTCTTGCCCCAAGCCCTATAAATATTAGGACCACCTCACTGGACTCCTTTAACAGAAGATAATACAAGGAGTGGGGGCGGCTTTTCTTCTTTTCACCCAACAGGAGAGGTGACGTAGTGTTAAGAGGATTGAGAGTTTTGGTGACTCTGGGGCCTGGCAGGGTATGAACAAGAGGATGTTAACAATGGAGCATTAACTCAGAGCAGCAGGATCCCAGGTTTGGAGTGATAGAGCACTGGTGTCCCTGGGACCAGCTCTCCAGGACACAGGCAGATGGCAGAACACACATGATTCCTTGGAGACCCATGGTAACCCTTTTGTTGTTGGAAACAGGGGAAGAGGTGTTCTGAAAAAAGAGCTGACATAAATAGGCTTGCAGGTGAGGGTTAATTATAAATTAATAAATTTCATGATGTTAATGTGACCTCATTGGTCCACACAGGCCGGTGAGTCCTGAGGATATTCAAATTAGGTTAAAATTCATACTGACATTGTTTGATTAGCACAGCACTGATAGGTCAGCGTCTCTCCCCATCTGAGCAGGCCTTGCTAAAATTCAGCTCTTTTTGCAATAGTTCTCCTTAAGAATGCTTTGTAATTCTTTGGATGAGGTTTTCTAAGAATCTATTGTATTAGGGAGCCCCAAATCTGTAATTTCCTTCTAATGAGGCCTGTTAATTTGATGACAGCATAATCAAATATAAACACCGCCCTTCTTTGTTCTGTAGGGTGCTTCATAATGAGATGGATCCAGGGGGGCAGAGAGTTGCCAGACACATTAAAGAAGCTAGTGTCCCTGACTAAGGAAGGACTTATTAATGATTTTAGTCCCAAAGGAAAAGGCACACAGAAAATCTTCAGAAAGATAAAGATGGTGATGGTGAAATCAAAGCCACCCAGATGGCCAATAAACAGGCTAATTATGTGGAAGACCCAGAAACAACTCTGAAGTTTCTTTCCCAGCTGCCTATGGAGGCTGCCAGGTAGCCAGATGCTGGCAGGGGAAACTCACCTCCACAGGTCATCAGCAAAGTGGTGTTCCACATTAAAGCAAATGATCTCCCCCAGTACATTTCTGTATGTAACAGAAGAACATTTTAGGTCTGAAATACTAGAAGACTTACAAATGTCTATATTATTCAATGAATAAGAATTATTGTGCTGATTGGTTTTGTTGCTGGAAAGTCATAATTATAGGACACTGTGTCTGTGTGTTTGTATCTGCCCATAAACATACTGTCAGTTTAAAGAAAAAAACAATTCCAGTATCTTGTTAATTGATGATAATGTAGAGATAAATAGCAAGATTTTGATGAATAATATCATTTCATGTCAATGTTTTCTTTATCATCTGAGAAATATCAAGTTCAAAGCTCAGCTCAGACACTGAAATGACACTATGATTAGAAAGCTCAGCTCATTCTCTGTGTCTATGCCATCCCACAGCCTCTGTGACACCCCCGTCAGGCATCCGAGGGCAGGTACTGCAGGCCCTTCTCGCTAGTTGAGTTTGATGACTTCATCAATATCTGCAGAGAAGCCAGGCATTGAGATTTAGAATGGAAAACAAGACAGAAGTGTAGAAAAGGGCAATATGGTGGTTTTATACTTAAAATGTTCAATATTTTTAATAGACCAATCTAACTATGGCAAGGATAATGGAAGTTGTAATTTAAGGGAGACCTGCCTCAGTTTCTTAGCTATTTTTTTAATCATATTTAAGATTTTCTTCATTTTAAACTGAGGAATCTCTTTCTCTGTGCTGTTATTCTTGGTGACTATTAACTGTTGAGAATTGCGTACGAGTGGTAAAACTAGTGCCCTCTAGAAACTCACGTATTATGCAGGTGTCACTTTTAATTATATCTCATAGGAAGAAAGAACCATTGTCTGTGGTTACTCTATGTTCAATATCTAGAAACCTAGAAGACATTCCCAGCTGGCTCTTGTGCAATTCTGGGCTCACACTTTGTTATGTTGCATTGTCATTTTCTCATATAACTACCGGTGTCCATCACACAGCTATGCATTCCTGAAGGCAGGGGCCAGGTAATATGCAGTTTAATTGAAAATTTTCTTATGGGGGAAATATTGGTATTTTCACCAAATGGTGCTGTTACAACCAGAAATTCACATGCAAATTAATAAAGTTGGGCCTCTGTCTTTCACCATCTAAAAAATTAACTCAAAATGGATCAAAAACCTAAAAGTAAAAGCTATAAATATTAAGAATCTTAGAAGAAAGCCTTGGTATAAATTTTGTGACCTTGTATTAGGTAATAGTTTAGATAAATGACACCAAAAGTAAATGTAGGAAAATAGGTAAATTGGACTTTATCAAAAATAAAAATTTTTGTCCTTCAAAACAACACTATCAAGAAAGTGAAAAGAAAATACAGATAATGGGAAACATTTTTGCAAATTATACATCTGATAAGGGACTTGTACCTTGAATATATAAAGAACTACAACTCAATAATAATGACAAATAACTCAATTAAAAATAAGCAGAAAACCTAGGAAAAACTCTTCCGGACATTGGCCTAGGCAAAGAATTCATGACTAAGACCTCAAAAGCAAATGCAACAGAACCAAAAATAGACAAATGGGACTTAGTTTAACTAAAGAACTTCTGCACAGCAAAAGAAATAATCAGCCAAGTGAACAGATAATTTACAGAATGGAAGAAAATATTTGGAACTATGCATCCAATGAAGGACTAATATCCAAAATGTATAAAGAACTCAAACAACTCAACAGCAACAAAACACCAAGTAACCCCATTAAAATATGGTCACAGAACATGAACAGACTAAATCATCAGAGAAATTCAAATTAAAACCACAATGAATGTAAATTAGAACAACTTCTATGGAAAACAGTATGGAGATTCCTCATAGAACTAAAAATAGAACTACCATTGGATCCAGCAATCCCGCTACTGAATATCTACCCAAAGGAAGAGAAATCATTCTATCAAAAAGATACCTGCACTTGTGTGTTTATCCAGCCCTATTCATAATAGCAAAGATATAGAATTAACCTAAGTGTCCATCAACAGATGATTGGTTGAAGGAAATGCTGTATATACACACACACACCATGGAATTCTACTGAGCCATAAAAAGAATGAAATCATGTCTTTTGTAGCAACGTGAGTGGAACTGGAGTCTATTATCTTACGTGAAATAACTCAGAAACAGAAAGTCAAATGCTGCATGTTTTCATTTATAAGTGGTAGCTAAATTATGTGTACGCATGGTCATAGAGAGTGGAATTATAGACACTGGAGACACAGAAGGGTGAAAGCGTGGGAGGGTGGGAGGGGAATGTGAGATGAAAAATTAGTTAATGGATGATGGTTACACTGAAAGCCTAGACTTCACCACTATGCACTATATCCATATAAAAAAACTGCCGTAAATATATAAAAATAAAAAAATGAGCAGAGTAGGTGACTAGACATTTTTCCAAAGAAGATATAGAAATAGCCAATACATGAACTTGAAAAGATGTTAAACATCATAGGCTATCATGAAAATGAAAACCAAAACCATAATGAGATATGACCTCACATCACTAGGATGGTTATAATCCAAAGGACAGATAATACTAAGTGTTGGCAAGGATGTGGGGAAATTATAACCCTCATACATTGTTGTGGGAATGTAAAATGGTATAGCTGCTTTGGAAAACAGTGGGACTTCCTTAAAAGACATAGAGTTACCACATGACCCAGCAATTTCAGTCCTAGGTATTTATTCAAGAGAAATGAAAACAAATATCCACAACAACATTTATGTATCAATGCTCATGAAAGCTTTATTCATAGTAGCCAAAAAGTGAAAACAACCCGAATGTCCGTCAGTTGATAAATGGATAAATAAAATGTTATGTCCATACAATGAAATATTATGCAGCCATAGAAAGAAATGAAGTATTGATACATGCTACTACATGAATGAAATCTTGAAAACATTACTCTAAGCAAAGCAAGTCAGTCACACAGATCACATATTGCATATTGCATGATTCTATTTATATGAAATGTCCAGAACAGACAAATCCATAGAGATAGGAAGTAGATAAGTGTTTCCCTGTGGTTGGGCAGAGAGAAATGGAAAGTGACTGCTGATGGGACTGGGTTTCTTTTTTGGTGTCATAAAAATTGATTATGGTGTTGGATGCATAACTGTAAATGTATTAAAAACCATTGAATTGCACACTGTAAATGGCTGTTATTTGAATTATGTCTCAATAAGGCTGTTATAAAGAATAATTTATTGTGTATCCAGCCTAGTATATGCCAGGCCCTGCACTTGGCTCTGGGAATGCAAAGATGAATGTGACAGTCGCTGGCAACCTGATGCACTAATAGGCAGATGCATAAGGAGCAGAGATAGTTCCAGAAAAGAATGATTAATTTCGGCAGTTGGAGATGCCCTCAGAGAAGATGCCTCAGCTACTTGAGGTATCATTTGAGGAAAGAAAAGAAATTTTGTCCAAGCGTGAGATGATGAAGAACAATACAAAATGAGGAAATAGCACATGCTAAGGCATGGGGGTGTTTTATATCTTAGATTTCTGTATAAAATTTATTTTTAGAAATTCTATGAAACAAAAGGAAAAAAAAATTTCAGAACACTTTGTTGGACCATTGCTGTAGTACTGATGAGAGGTGGCAAGGATGTAAGTTCAGGTCCTTACTTGGGATGGAGTGGAGAGTGGGGAGTAAGCAGAGGGCATACTTATGGAGCCCCTATCCTTGGCCTGCATGTATTAATGACGTCTCTTCCTCCTCACACAACCCTGTGAGATCTGTTTACTCCTTTCTCCATTTTAGAGATGAGGAAAGCGAGCCACAAAGAGGTCAGGGGACTTGCCCAAAGTATCAAGCTACTTTGTGGTAGAGTTGGAAACTCTGTCTCTAAAACATGAGCTCTCAGCTGCCATTCTTATTTCGAAGATATTATTTCAGTTTTGTATCCCCAGTGAAATTTGGGCCAAGGCCTAACCTAATGCTGGTCCTTGAGAAATGATTATTGATTGAATGAATCCATGTCCTCCTATCTTTTCAGTTCAAAGACTCCATGACATGAAGCCCTGCCATGAGCATAGCCAAGCCCACCACCCACAATCGGAGAGGCTGGAAATGGAGGTCCTGGCCTCACGTTTCAGGACAGCTGTCTTTTGTCTTCCTTCGTTCTCCTTATAATGTCCAGCAGCAGATCCTACCATGCAGGGGCACCAATATGAATAGTTAATGTTTATTAATATTTACTTTTACTCTAAAATATTAGTATTATTAAGCTAACACTTAATAAATACTCTCCACATGTGGTCACCGTGCTAAGCACTTTACATGTGTTATCTATTTTAGACCTTACCATAATGCTGAGTGGCTGATCCTTGAGAGAGTGGTATATTGTTCAACAGCATGAATTCAGAAGCTAGACTGCATGGGTTCAAATATTAGCTCTGCCATTGGCCAGCAGTGTGGCCTGTGAGATTTATTTAGTATGTCAGTACCTCAGTTTTCTCATCTCTAGATTGGAGTTAATAATAGTACCTACTTCGTAAGATTGTTGTGATGGCTAAAAGAATTATTGGATATACGGTATTTGGAATAGTACCTGACATGTGGTCTGCTGTTTAAGTGTTAGCTATTATCAATAATCTCCTTCCTGCTTCTGTTTGTGACCTAGAAAACTGAGGTTTAGATTATTAAGTACTTTCCACAAGAAGATACAGCTAAGAGAAGGAGTCAGCATTCAAAACAGGGAGTTTGATTCCAGAGTCTGCATTCTGAACCACTACAGCACATCACTGTTCCACACGATGTAGATCCCATGGCATGTATTCTCTACAGAGCATCCTTTGTCTTCCCCAGATGGATATAAAAATGCTGTTATCTGTACTTCTGTAATAACATGTTCAACATTTTATCAAAAGTGTATGACACTATATTTCTAGTATTTTCCCATTATCTTTCCCAGTGGCTGGTATCTACTAAGTTCTTAATAAATACATGTTGTTTTCCTCAACTCTATTGCTAAATATTTCTTCAATCTATTCCCTCCTCCCTAATCCTGCTACTATTGCCTTATTAGTTCAGGCACTCAAAATTTCTTGCTTGAGTGGATATAACAGCACCCTAATTAGACTTTGTGCCGCCATACCCTTCACCATACCCTGTGATATGAGATAATCTTAGTGAGTCTCTCTTCTGTGCAACCAAAAGAATCTACAGTTTCCCAGCTAAATGTATATACATGTAGCCCAATAATATTATGATAATTTGGACAGCCCGGCCATTTGAAATTTCTTATTAAGTATTATTTGATGAATGTGGAACTATCCCTGCTATTTAAAGCATGGTGATGAAGAGTGTTGATTTGTAAACACCTTTTGGCTGCGGGTAAAAATGGTTGACTTAATAGTAATATGCAAAATATTTTTTTTATGGTTACTGTACCAAAAAAGCCATCTTAAATTTTCAACTTCCCGAAAAGTTCCACGTGGGTTTGTATATGATTGTGAACATCTTCTTTAAGGAGGGTATCTTGGTTCATTAGGCAGCTATAACAAAATAACATAGACTGGGTAGCTTATAAACAACAGAAATTTATTCCTCACAATTCTACAGGCTGGGAGATCCAAGGTCAAGTTGCCAGCAGATTCAGAGTCTAGTGAGGCCCTGTTTGCTTGTTCTTAGATAATGTCTTCTTGCTGTGTCTTCACATGGTGGAAGGGGTGAACAAGCTCCCTTGGGCCTTTTATAAAAGGGCACTGATATTTTTCATGAGAACAGAGCTCTCATAACCTAAGCATCTCATAAAAGGCCTCACTTCCTAATACTATCAACTTGGGGGGTAGGATTTCAATTTACGAATTTTGGGGAGACACCAACATTGAAACCATAATAGAAGGTATCTTCAAAACTCTTTGAAATTGACTGTCATCCATTCATTAAAACATCACTTGATGCAAAAATTAATAAACTTTCTTTCCTAAATAAATAAATCCATTACAATGCATAAAGATTAAGAGCACTTCATTTCTCATTTTCCTTAGCTTGAACCTAGTGAGCTAAATTTTATTAACTACCCAATTATACAATCTGGTTTGGGGCAAGGCAGATTCAGAATTTTCTCTTTGCTATGATTTTTTTCAGATTTTTTATTCTATCTAGTGAGTGGAGTTGCATCTTATTCAAGATTTGAATTCTGAAATCATAGTGTTTTATTTTTTTTACCTTTATGTCCAGTGAAGTTAAGCACCTTTTTATACATCTATTGATCATTTAAATATTTTCTTTTGTGTAGTGCCTATTCATGTCATTTGTCTATTTGTTCAATTGGTGCTGGTTTATCTTTTTTTTTTTTTTTGTATGCAGTGGTTGTTTTTACGTTCTGAGTCCTTTGAGTCCTTGAGTCCTACATATGAGTCCTTTGTTAGTTATATGTATTGAAAACATATTTTCTCACTATGTGATTTATTTGTTTATTCTCTTAATAGTGTCTTTTGATGCAAGGAAACTCTTAATTTAATGC
Organism: Avahi laniger; assembly: GCA_963575035.1. Lineage (NCBI taxonomy): Eukaryota > Metazoa > Chordata > Mammalia > Primates > Indriidae > Avahi > Avahi laniger. The sequence goes on from CAUYSK010027598.1 coordinate 48,731, forward strand.
AATCATTATCAACAGTTTCCTTTATTATTAGTGCTTTTTTTTTCCTGTTTATAAAATATTTGCCAGTAAATGCCCATCAGAATGACTAAAAAATATATACTTTTTCACAATATAAAATGTTAGTAAGGATGTGAAGCAACATAAATGCTATTGGTGAGGCAAAAATTGCTATACCCATTTCAGAAAACATGTTTGTAGCACAAATAAAACTAAACATGCACAATTTCTGTGATTCCTCAATTCCACTCCTGGTTTATCCAGCAAAATGCATAAACTTTTGTATCAAAAGAAGCACACATGAATTTTTATAGTAGCATTATTTGTACTTGTAAAAAAAAAACCTACCTACAATTTCTTCAATAATAATATAGATATAAAATTATGAGATACTCCCACAATAGAATACTACATAGCAATGAAAATGACAAAATTACCATCACATGCAATGACATAAATGATTCTTTCAAGGGAAAAATTGATTGAAAGAAACTAGTCATAAAAAAATGCATACCATATGGTTTCATTTGTATAAACATTAAAAATAGGAAAAATTAGCATGGTGTAAGAAATCAGGATGGTGGTTATCTTTGCACAGAAAGGAAGAAGTTCTAGGAGGGCTTCAGAAATGCAGAGAGATTTCTTGATTTGGATGGTGGCTAAACGAGTGTGTTCTTTTTGTGGTGCTTCATCAAACTGAACCATGATTTGTATGCTTTTCTGTATGTGTTATATTTTAATAAAAGAAGTGTATTAGAAAAAAAATTAACACATAAAACAAAAATCAAATTAAATTTCTTTTTGAAAATATCTACTTTTTGTGATGTCTCATTTCCCATATTCATGGACTCTATTAATTTCTCAGGCACACATGAATGCTTAGTTTTGATTCTAAGATCACATAAATAACTTCTTCAGACATTTTCTTCTTCACATCCCAGATACTAGATGCTAGAAATATAGAAGTAGAATGGACCTTTGAAATACTCCCCTTTAATCCCCTGATAAGGCCCTGAAATAGGGCGGTGAGTACAGAAATAGACATAGAGACACGATTGCAAAGGTAGAATTGATAGGAATTGGCAGATGACGAGAGGAATGCAGTGGAGCAGGTTGCAATTGATTTTTTTCTTTCTTTGATCCATTCATCATCCATTCACCCAAATTTGATAAGAGCAGGAATGCTGAAGACAAGCAGCCACAGAAGTTTCTTGATCCTTGTAGAATGTATGTGTTTCATATTGCTGCTATAACAAATTACCACAAACTAAGTAGCTTAAAGCCACACAAATGTTTATTATCTCACAGTGCTGGAGGTCAGAATCCAAAATGGGTCTCATTGGATCATGGCACTACATTCCTTTCTAGAGGTACTAGAGAAGAATCCATTTTCTTGCTTTTTTCATCTTCTAGAGGCTGCTTGCATTCCTTGACATGTGATCCCCTTTCATTTTCAAAGCCAGAAATGGCTAGTTGAGTCTGTCTCATATCATCTCTCTTCTGCACCCTTCTTTCACTTAAAAGGACTCTTGGGATTACATTTGGCCCACTTAGATAACCTAGGATAATATCCTTATTTTTTAAGGTAAGATGATTAGCAACTTGAACGATTTGCAAACTTAACTTGTTCTTGCTGTGTAATGTAATATATTCACTGGTCCCAGGGATTGACACAAGGCTACCTGGGGAAGAGAGGCGTTATTCTGTCTGCCATACAGAACAATAAAGATAATGTGAACTCGAACCTCCAGGGGTTACATGTGGCCTGAAAATAAAGCTACACAAAGCAGGACAGAGAGAGAAATGAAGGGAAACTGAGTTCTGATGACGCCACTGTTTGAAACTCTGAATTCAGTAAAAACTTCAGTGAACTCTACTCCTCAGCTTTTTAGTTATGTGAGGAAATAAAATTCTTTTTTCTTTTTCAAAACCAGTTTGAGTTGGTTTTCTGTCACTTGAAATCAAGCATCCTGACGGATATGGGGCAGGAAAGAAAAGGAAGAGTTCATTACAAATGTAATTATCCATCCTGAGCTACTGGGAAAAGGGTGAAACTATTATATACGTAGAGGCAGAGAACTAAGGAGGAGATAGAGTTGACTTTAGACATACTGAGTTTAGGCTTGATTTGGGTATCCATTGTCCAATAAGCACTCTAATATATATGCTTGAAATTCAGAGAAGTTGGGATAAAAGAAAGATTTTGGAATGTTTAATCTTTTTTTAATCTTTAATACAGATGTTTTTATCTATGGTATTCTTGGTTTGCTAGGTCTTTGGAATCCTACCATCTTTAGCAAAGGAGAACATAAAGATACCACATTCTTGTCTTTAGGAAAATTTCAAAAGTTTTATTTTAAGAGTTAGCTCAGATTTATATCACAATTGAAGGCATTGTTATTGGCCATAATTGTTGGGGAGACTTTTGAATGTGATAAAAATTACTCATGCTTATTGTCTCAAAAGAGAAAATAAACTGTCATTGCTATTTCCCCTACTCCAACCACATATGTTGGTTGAAATCTCATCAAAACATCCCAGCCTATAAGAAGGAGGAGCAAGATGTGGTCTCCCAAATGTTGCAAAACAGAAATGGAGAAAATATTCATTAGCTTTCTACAGTCCTGTCCCAAATCCCTAAACCCTTCCTACCTATTTTACTCAAAATTTGCTTTTTTAAAATTTGCTCTTTTAAAACATAAAATGAGGAAAGAAGCATCTTTGAATTGTTGTCTGAAGACATAAATTGAATTGAAAGATTCTTATCTTCCACTCAGTTCTTACAATTCCAAGAAAAATATGCAGAAAACCTTTCCACTCATCTAACATTTTAACATACATGTACGTTCATGCACACTTGTGTGTGTATATGTGCGTTTGTATATTTGGTGCTTTGTTGTTGACCACATAGCTAGGTTCTGTAGAGATGGATACCACAGAAGGCAGGAAGATGAATAAGCCAACACTATTAATAGGCAGGTAGATCTCATTTTCAGTAGAAACACATAAAGAAAAATTACCCGTAAGAGAGGAGGTCTTGACCCATATGTTGATGAATGCAAATCTTTGAAAACTGCCAGCAGTGTATAAACTTGAATTCATCAATGGTAGTAGAAGAAAGAAGGCAGAACCACAGAAAGACAGGAGCACACAGAGGCTCTTGGTGCTTGCAGAATACAGCATATGAAAAAGCACTATATAAATTCTGTAAATAAATAACTGTACAGATTCATAAATCAATATGACTCACTACTATAGATTATTTTCCAGTGACAAAATGACTTGATTCTTTTATGGCATAGCAGTTTATAGTGCATATAGGAAGAATAGCAAATATGGATACAGTGAAAAACAATATCGGAGTTGTAAATGCTCTCGACTGGCCAACGAAAGGCTAATGCACTCAAAGGGACAGTAAACTTTTTCCAATGCTAATGGGACTGTCCAATTTGAAGATGTCATCTGAATTTTTAAAATTTAACAGAGAATCTGTATTAATTAATAAAAGATGTATCATATTAATTAATGCTACAATATTAATTAAAGAAAGAGAGAGCTATAGACTACAGGAACCTCCCAGAACTGTTAAGGATTTGGTCCAAATTTTCACTCTGAAGGCAGTTTGCTGAATTGTGTGCATCTGTGGGTAAGAGAAAATGTTACAGCTTTGGGTAGAGAATAGTGTGTCTAATGGCTTTCCTGTTAATTGGATTAACTTCATAGGGTAGCAGTAGACTAGATCCTGCAGGTGATAAGCTCATTTCTAAGGGCCGTACCCTTCAGACAATATTATTACAAGATTTTGCCAGCCCATTTACTGGTAACCTAAGACCACACAAAAGTGAATAATGCATTCCCAAATATACGTATTATAGCAAAATATATAATACTCAGCAAGATGATCTGACAGAGAGGGCATTGCTTGAAAGTCAAGTTGACTTAGTTTCATCTTCAGATACAGTTCCAAATAAATATGCCAATTTATGAAAATCACTTACCTGCTTTGTCTTTGAATTTTCTTTTTAAAAAAACATGTAGAAATAACCAGCTAATAGAATTGAGAAGGTAAAATGAGATCATTTAATATTTTTATATATTTCATATATTTAGATTTATATGTATATTTATATATTTTATATATTAATGTATACTTATATAAATAAATATTATCATTATAATCACATTTACCTTCTCAATTATATATATGTTAAGCTTTATTACTAGGATCTTTTATTTTGACAGAATTGGTTATCTTACTCTTTTTTTTAAAAAAAATCTTGCTTGTTCTATGCATGGAATATCTTTTTTCTAGGTTGCTATGACCAATGTTAGCTTAGGAACTCATACTATCGGTTACTACTATGATCATCTGACTTTGAGTCTAGAAAATGTAGATTTTAGTTAGTAGCCTTGTATCTTTTTAAATTGCATTTGAAATTTCTATGCTCATGAGTAATAGTAACAGTAGTAACAGTAATTACATATAACTTGTTGTGTGTGGCTATTGTCGTCTCCATTTCATAGATGAAGAAATTGAGGCTCAATGGTTTAGTGAACATATCCACGTTCACTCACTCAGCAAGTGGCAGATCCAGATTCTAGTATCTCGTGTGTAAGATAAATAACTATTTCATGTCAGTACGAAGTTCTGAGAGGCTTAAGTGAGGATGGGGAATATGCACTGTGGCTGTGTAGTGGGTGAATGGAATATTGGGTTTAAATATAGACTTTGCCCTCAGCAATGTGGGTGTTGAGCAAGTGACACAAACTTTTTGAACTTTGTTTTTTTCATGTATGAAATGGGTCTATTGATCCCTACCTAACCAAATTACTGTGTGGTCAAATGAATGAGATGTTTTATGACATTTCAATTTTGGCTTTTTTTTTTTTGTCAGTTGAATTTTAAAACAATGCTAGGAGAATTTGTTCTGCATTAAAAACAGGATTTACATAAAAATTCTTAGAATCTACAAGTAATGCTTTTTTCTTAACATTATACTAAGTCAGCATGAATTTTTAAGTTACTTTATTGAAGTGGCAAAGCTCTCACATGAGTATTTAATATAAGATGAACCTTTGATTGTTTGATAAGACAATATTAGATAACATCTTAGTTACCAAGTGTTTTTTATTGAAATTCTCTATTTGCTATAAAGTCTAACCTGATTAGATGAGCTGTGATATAAACTTTTTAAAAAGTGAACACATATTCAAGATTTTACTTAACCCATTATTAACGAAGGGACAGGTGAAATTTACAACTAGTTCTGGTATAAACATTTTGATCTTAAAATGACAGTACATAAGAGACAGAATATGATTTATATTCAAAACATTGTTTTTTGAAGTGTGTCATTATAGCATATTTTTAAATAAGCAAAAAAGATAATTAAATACTTATTCAATGACAGTCGCTATCTCGTTTCATTCTCACAATAGCATTAGGAGGTACAAACTACTTTAATACCATGTTTACAGATGAGGAAGTTGAAGTTTGGTTGTCTGAGGTCACAAACAATTAAGTGACAGCAGGAGATCAAACTGCAAATATTGTTCTTATCCTTCAACTTTGGTTAGAGCCCAGGGATATGCAAGGTCACATGCAGTTGGAATGGTAACAGGGAGCCTCACTAGGAGAGTCTTAAATTCCATTTTAATTTGTTAACACATAGAGGAAACTTGAGGGTTTTATAATGGTGGAAGAATATGATGGGGTATGCATTAAAGCAAGTAATCTAGGATAGTGCTTGAATGAGTGGGAGTGAGATGTTATTACAAGAGCTGGATACTATATAATGGAGGAATGAATCATGGCAGTATGTACAATGGAAAACTGGAGAAATCCTTGGGAAATGTTTTAGGGGTAAAATTGTTAGATATGGTAACTCATTGAGTGTGGGTAGGGGACAAAAAATGTAGGGGAAATAACTATTTTGATTTTGGAATCTGAGTTTGAAATATTTAAATACAGGTACTTGGATAGAAGTCCAACGTGGAGGTACAGATGTTGGCATTATCTGTACAGAAGAGGTGATTGCAACTGTTGGAGTGGGAGAGGGTGAAGAAATCTCAACGAACATCTTGGAGACGGCATCTAGTCCATGGTTCCTATGGATTTTAGAGATTGCCTTTTGCTACCTTACCTCAGTTTACCTTTTTAGTAATTTGAATAACTCAGGCTCTTTCCAATCTCTTGACATGTGCACTTGCTGTTTCGCTTCAGGAACACATTCTTCTCTGTTCTTTATGTGGTTGGCTTCTTCCCATCCATCAGGACTTACCTACTCCATCCTATGAGTAAGCGTCCTCCTCATCTCCATCTTGGGCCCTTGCTGTTACTGCCAGAACAGTTACTATAATTTTGGTTAATTTGCTTGATTTTTGTATCACCGACTAAGATGCAAGCACAGTAAGGCAGGAACCACGTTTGTGTTGTTCACAGATGAATCATTATCAACCAGGAAGTGCCTGGCATAAGGAGGGCACTTAATCTTTTTGAATGGATGTATGAACAAAGTGCTAATTCTGATTCCTTGAAGGATTCTAATATGAAACAAACCTATGCGTGTGTGTCTCTCTTTCTGTCTGCCTTACCTCCTGCCACATGTTCCTTTTGTCCTAGCTAATTCCAGGCTCTTGTGGCTTTCTGAACATTCCAGGCTTTTCACACCTCTGTGATTTCTCTCTTATATTCTCTGCTTGAGATGTCCTTCTCTCATTACCTCTTTAGGAAATTATTTTTGAGCTCAAAACTTGGCTTAATTGTCACCTTGTCAAGAGAGGATGCTTTCCTAGCACTCACCACATGTGATGTATTAATAAAGTCGCTGCATACCCATTTCCCCTGTAGATTGTAAGCACCTTGAAGTTAGAGAGTACCACGGTCTAAATGTGTGCATCTCCCTAAAATTTGTTATACTAGAATTCTAATTTCCAAAGGGACAGAATTAGGAGAGAGGGCTTTTTTTTTTAGATCATGAGGGTGGAGCCCTCCTTAATGAGATTACTGCCCTTATAAATAGGCCTGAGGGAGCTCATTGGCCCCTTCCGGCATGTGAGGACACAGAAAGAAGGTTCCTTCTGTGAACCAGAAAGTGGGCCTTCACCAGACACCAGATCTGTTGTCGTCTTGATCTTAGAATTCTTAGCCTCCAGAATTGTGAGAAATAAACTTTTGCTGTTTGTAAGCTACAAAGTTCATGGTATTTTGTTATAGTAGCCCTAACAGTCTAAGACAGGGAGCATTCATCATTTGAATTCACATTATCAGCTCTTTGTCCAGTACTGGGTACATGCTAGTTGTTTGACAAATATTTGTTGAATGAATAAATGGCTGGATGAACCAAAGGGGGAGGCAGACAGCATATTAGACATAACGAAGGGGACCTAGAAGCATACCTAATTAGCTATGTTACCTGGAACAAGCAACTCAGACTCTTTAGGCACTTATGTCCTCATTTATTAAATGGGAAAAACAATAGTAACTACCTTTGATTTTTATAAAATTCAGATGAGACAATATATGTTGTATTAGTCAGGATTGTCCACAGAAACATAACTGATAGGATTCATTTAATTAATTAATTTAATTGATTATTACAAGGAATTATTGCACAAAGTTATGAGTCTAAAATTTGATAGGGTAGGCCAGTGGATTGGAAACTTGGGAAAGAGTTACAGTTCGAGTCCAAAGGCAGTCTGAGGTAGAACCGTAAAGAGCCAGTGTTATAGATGAAGTCTGAAGGCAGTCTGCTGGAGAATTCCCTCTTGTTCGAGGGACATCACCCTTTGTTCTAATCAAGCTTCCACTGATAGGATGAGGCCCATCCACATTATGGAGGGCAACTTGCTCTACTCAGAGTCCATTAACTTAAATGTAAATTTCATCCAAAAATACCCTCACAAAATCATCCAGAATAATGTTTGACCAAGTATCTGGGTACTGTGGCCCAGCCAAGTTGACACTTACAAGTAACTATCATATATGTAGAACATTTATTATAACTTCTTAGACATTAGGTAGGAAATGTCTGCATACCAGGCTCTCTGGTCTGGTCCTATGTCCCCACTCATGTCTGGAGGCAAGGATCCATGAGAATGTGTCTTAGGATCAAGGGCTTATAATGTCTTGCTGGATGAAATAATGTGATTTTCATTCTTTATTGAGTCTCTCTGCAAGCCACACATGTAAAATTGAGTTATATTTTCTACAAATAACATGGATAAGAAAAAATTCCTAGCATAAAGTAGAAAGTGAACACAGAAAGAAATGTGTGTAAGGGAAAAACTCATGTAAAATCATGGATCGCCATGGCCTAACTCAAGGCTCTGGTCACTTGCAGTTCCCCAAAGTAGTTCAAGAAAAGAGCTAAAGCATTGTGTCCTCTTTTTCTCAGAAAAGGATATAAATATCATGATTTTTTCTTTAATCACTATGAAGGGTATTTCTCCCTGACAGTGAGTATCTTGATGAGGACTCAGGCATATATACATGAGATATCTTTCATAATATTCCCAGAAGGCTTGAACTCCCAGATTAAAAAATTCTCATTGGATGGAGGTAGAAGGTAATACATTATGATGGCATCCACGTAGCCCTGGAAAATTTCTTTCCTAGATAACTGGAATTTTTTTTTAAATGTTACCAACTCCAAAAGTTAAAATTCCCCATTATGACAAGGCAACAAAGGGAGTCAGTTTATATGAGTCATTAATATCACGCAACCATCTAAGGAGTAATGTTAAGTGACATGTGTGCTTCTTACAGTGAGGCTGGCACCTCCAAGGTCGGCAGGTTGCCATTTCCCATTTGCCCCTGCTCATGGGCCACTGCAAGAAACCTGGCCTGTTCTTGGCAAAAGATGTATTTTAGCAGAGTAGGATCTAATTCAGTAGGTAAAGCTGGGTAAGAGGGATAGGAAGTGAAACATTTGAATAACTACACTGTCATCATCCTCATTAGATCTGAACTAGCATCATACATACATTTGGATGGAATTCCCCATAGAAATAACAAAAACTGCTCTACCTCAAAATCTAAATGGTTGACATGAAGTTGTATTTTCAAAAGAGGCAGCAAAAGACCATGTTTAAAAGGATTTATGAAATTTTATTTGATATTATTAAATCATACAGATTTCATGGTAAATATGCATTTCTAAAAGTACATAAGAAAACATTTTATTTTTCTAGATCTTGGATTTGTCATAGAAATATGCCACAGATTGTTACTTTACTTATAGATTCATATTAAAATATGCCATATAAAAGAGATAAAGGAATTTATATGACTTTATTACTGATTATGAAAATAGAGAAATACAAAAATATTAGCAATAACAGAAAATATATATTTCGTTTTCATTCCATTACTTTTAAGATTAAACATAAACACTAACATAGAGAGTAGTCAAATTGATTGTGCACATTTAATATATATAATCAATACTATATTTTTCATTCTTGAATAATGAAGCATATGACTCAGTGCTGTATAATTTGGGCTTTGTTCAAACATTAATTGCTATAATCATGAAGGTTACTATTAAAAGCAGACAGAGCAGATCTGTGCACAGCAAAGGAGTGCCTTTAACCAGAGCTCCATCCTAACATCTTATTTTGTTAAGAACATAGTTTAAATATTTAAAGGAGAATGTCATGTTGGCTCCTTGGTGAAGAGTTTGGATGCCTGTCTCAAGCATGAGTGGTGAACAGCATTTAGTTAGTAAATATTCTCACTTTCAGTGTCCAGCACCAAAAAGATGTTATTTCAGTGAAGGGGGGCCTTACTTAATACAGTTCTACAAACCCTATTTTAGGCTTGCTTTCTGTCATAGCAAATAATTATTTGACTTTCTTCATTTGTACTATATGGAGCTAATTACATTTTCTTAGAAACAGCATTAAAATTAAAGGCAATTTTTAATTATAAAATGTTTCCCTAGAAAAATTTTCTTATGTGTCAAAGTGTACTTTGTTCCAAAATACTTAATTTCACTTACAATTAGAAATCAAATATGGAGCATGGCATAGGGCGATTTGGAAATTGTCACACTAATTGCCAGGAAAATGTTAATTTTTCACAATAGACAACTGATGGTGAACATCCAATTAACTGCTACACAGTTATTTAATAGCTATCCTCAGAAAAGAATTATTCTATTTTATGACCATTAATTGAATAGTAACTGGCATTAGACATCTTTTTAAATTTAGAAATTTATTTAAAAATCATGTATTTTAATTAGAAATTTATTTAGAAATTATATGTTCATTTTAATTTGAAATGAGCTGGACACAAAGATCACAATTTTAAAAGATCAGCCTATGCAGGTGACATCAAAGTCCACAGCAGCTGCTTCACAAATCACCTTAACACACTGGATTCACAGCTAAGGGTAAGCCTCTCTTTGGTTCATAAGGTGTTGTCCTGGAAACCATTTTGATGCAGTCGATAATAGGACAGACACTGAGACACAGAGTACAGCCTGTACAAGCGTCAGTGATGGTGGGCAGGTGGGTTTCTGGATCAAACTGTATAGCCTGCAAACAGAAATAAAGGATATGATGTCACTGCCCACAAAGGTCAAGGATGCCCCCATGTTAGCGTCAACATTTTTCTCCACTGCAATGGAGCTTACTTTGAGACAGCTACGTCCAGCACTATGGTGCAACTATAGCAACAGTTGAGCTGGCAGAAGAGAAAGAGGAGAGAGAGAGGGAGAAATCCTTTTAAATTAGAAGCATAATGTTTAAAATTCCTCAGAGTTATTTTTCTTCATTGTATGAGGAAAATATTTCATAACCTAGTAACTCTTCAGTTTTCTTTGTTCCGAGCAAAGCTCAGGTCTTGGGTGTCTTCTACCTGGGGATGCCGGAGAGCTTTCACACATTTTCCTTTTCCTCCTCACACTCCTTGTTCTTGACAGTGGAAAAGTGTTACTGTCAGATGGGGCAATGAATGCACTTGTTTGGATTTCAAATAATACATGCAGTTTTCAGAAGAAAGCAGTAGGAAAAAAAATTAGCTTAAGAGTCAGCTTTGAATTTTGAGAATTTCCAAGACGATTCTAGTGATTGTCCCGCCACCAGGGGGACAAATCCCTGAACAGAGAGCAAGAACACCTGGCATCCTGTCCTGGCCCTGACACTACTGAGCCAAGAGAACCAGGGCTCCAGCTGAGAAGCTGCTCAGGATTTTGGGAAATTCAATAATTTCCTTCCTGCCTGCCTTCCCTCCCTTCCCTCTTCCTTCCTTTTTAACATGAAGCAATCTAGAATAAGCAATAAAAACATACAGTGTAAAATTTAGGATTGAGATTAATAAAAAAGATATAATGACTATTTTCCCATTAAAGGGAAACATTTCAATAGTGAAAACAACATGCAACACCTCAATGGAACTATAGGATTTCTACCTGGGATGGACTTCGGGGCAGCTATGTTGGGGGCGGGTGGTAGAGGCAGAGGGGTCTTGCCCGGCAGTCTCACTTGCAGAACAAGAACAATGTTCTTACTCAAACTGTACTAATTTGAAGTGACTAGGTGGGCGCTGAGAGAAATTATGAGGGACATGAAGTCCCCCCAAACCCCACAAGTTACTCCTTGAGGCCAGGTCTGCAAATCCTACATTTTCAAATAATTTCCTGATTCTGACTTTTTTCCTGTTTCACACCTGTGTTACATTTCAATTCTCTCTATATATATACATTTGTTGTTGTTTAAAAAATTCCCCCACAAATGAAATTATGTGTAATTATGTCTTTCCTCTTTTATGTACATAAAAACAAGAATGGTCTTTTCAGAGTAAATCATGATAGATTTCTTAATATATAAAAATTATCTGATCTTTAAGGAAACAACCATATATTTTAACAAGAACTATAGCTATAGCAAACCACGAGGAAATTTTTTTACAGAAGTTATTGCTGTGTTTTATGAAACGACATTTCAGATTGCCATTTGGATGAGTAAAAGCTATTTCTCTTCCTTATATACCCTTTAATATAAACAGAAACCCAATGAAGCAACTGATAAAAACTCAAACAATACTGATGTTTAGAGATTTTACACTTTGAAAATTTGCAAACTTACAAACATATAAAACTGTACATTCAGTTGGAGATTTTGATTTTCTTTTTTTTATCTTTTGTGACAGAAGAACCAAAGAAAGACTTTCTAAATCTTTTTAAATGCATAATTGTGATTTTTTTCTCATTAATAAGACCATTTTTACTGATGTTTACCAAGGTCAGAATTGCAAGCTGGGAGCCATAAGCTCTAAGATATAAGATATATTAGAACTCTGATGCTTTGATAGTTATAGGACTTCTTGGCTTAACTCTGATTAGTTAATTAGTAAGATGAAATGAAAGTGTATGTGATATGATTAGCTTTTTCGAAATAACTGTTAGAGATACCTTTCAACTAGAAAAGAAGTGATAAATTGGGTAAAAATTTGTTGTAAAACTAATGTGAAATTAAGAAGAGATTTTTTTTAAAGAGATTTTTTTAAAAAAAAAAAAACTAGAATTTGTCTATCATTAGTATATTCATTCTGCCATGAGCAACTTGGGACTGCCCCAGGTTGAATAAGGCGAATAAACCTCTTTTCAAATATGGGGCATTTTATTATTTATGTAGAAAATTTCATTAATAGTTTCTTAGGAGGATCTTATCTTATTTTATTATATCTCTTTGTAGTTTGAAAAATGTAATGAAAATAATACTATGTAGGTTTTGGCTATTTCCAATTGTTTAGTTGTTTTCAGTAAATTTTAAAATTTGCTTTCTCTAAATTTCATATCTTCAAAAATTCTCTTACTTTCACAATGAATCAGGCCTTAAAGAAAAACTTATGTTTAAAGGTATTTTTATAATCATTTATTCATTCATTTCTAAAATTCAACCAGTTCAATGGTCATAATTGCATCAAACTATTAAAAATAGCAGATTATAAGAGAGGTAAAAGAAGAAGTAAATTAGAAGTCAAAGAGAAGTTCATAGAATGTGTTTTCAAGAGAATATCCCGCATTGAAGGAGTTGAATTCACAATTTTTCTTTTTTTGTCCCATGGTAGACTCTCAGCTGAGGGTGGAGGAGCTGGAAAGTTCCTACGGCTCACTTCTTGAGGCAGGAATACATCTTGTTGGCTTTTCCAGCTACAAAGGAATTTCTGAGACCAATCTGTACAACTAGCTGGTGGGAAAGTGCTTTTTCTTTCTTCCTATAGTAAAAGCCCAGTCAATATGGAATGGAAGAGAATTCTCCTGTGGCAGAAGGAATCCTGTCCTTTCAGGGTAATGGCAATAAATGGTAGTTCTTTCCCCTTCCCTCTGTATTAAAGCGTAATGCTCTCTTCATGTCCATAATTTTGTGTGAATTTCTCTTTTCGGTTGGATTTCTCCCTCCAATTTTATAGGTGATGAAATGATATTAAAATAATACTGTGCATTGAATAGTGGCATAGTCAGTATAAGTTACGACTTTTCTTTTTTAAAAACTATTATAATACAAGAGTGAGAGGACAGAAAGATATGCCCCTGCAGCAGAGCAATACTTGGCCCATCTGGTTTGAACTGTACACTTGGCAACACAAGAAGCTGTGGGCACAACAGCCAGAAGAAACATGCCTCACAGCAACCCAATCCCAGCAGGATTCTTACCTGGTAGCCAGAGTCATTACAGGTCATGTAGCATTTGCCACAGTTGATACACATTTCTTCATCGATCATAGCCACAACTTGCTCGACGTTGCTCAATTCACCAAATGTTCCAAGGTACTGCAGTGCTTTTCCTATCACCTCCTAAAAGATAGGCACTGAATTACTCATGGTGTTCATTTGTAAAACATTCCCATGTAATAACTAACATCAATCCACATTTCCCTGTTTTTATATAGTGTTGCATTATGTTAACAGAGGAGACTTTGGGTATTGTAGTTATATATAAGCTTTCCATGATAATTAGAGCTTAAATATTGCTGTCTTCTGAAAGACGGGCAATATGCATGCCTGACTTGGAAATACAAGACCTGATTAATTGCATTCAATAGGTTTTCTACTGTATAATTGAAAACAGTGTTTCTGTGTACACAAAGAAGAAATGACACCCTTTTGAGTTGTTGCAGCTTACTTTTTCTCACTTTTGGACCTTGAAAGATTCAAAAGTAATGTAAAGCGACAAAGAGTAACACACTTACACTAGAAAACTTTAGATTGCTAAGAATGAGGGGAATAAAAGTGTGAATGCTATGCATTTATATCACTGTATTTGGATTTTAGATTTTCATTTAGAAAAAAGCTTTGATAGCACACTCACCTGTCGTGTTTTGAACAGTATATTTCATTATTTAAAAATTCTAATTTATGTTAATTAATTAGGTTGATCCAATAGTTAAATCAAATGCTCCTTTACTTTTAAAGAACTAGAATTTTCTTCATTCACCACTGAAGTCTTTCATGTGGTTACACATCGCTTTGTTCTTCATATTAATTGGAAGTATGTTTAATATGTGAAACACAGAGGATGTTTCATCAACAGTAAGAAAGATTTTGCTTCATAAAACAAAACAGAAGAATGTAACAATGTTTGTCAAATTAGTATGCTGTCAAGATTTTTGCTTTTCTTTTTCACTATTAAAACGAGAGTCTTTTGTTTAAATTCAAGGTCCATGTTCAAGGAGGTTTGACTCTTACTTAAAATCATCCTTCCATATTCTCTTTGGTATTTTATTTTCTGCTCTTCTTTTCATGACCTTGGTTACCCTTCTTTACTTTTTTTTTTCCTGTTTGAGCTCTAAATGACAATATGCTTATTATCATGAGCTTTCAAACTGAGGCAAAGTTCACATTTTTATACAGCACATTTATGTATTTCTCAAATGGTAAGATGACAGAAAACTTCCAATACTGTCTTTCCTATTTTCTTTTCAATGTATTGAAGTTATAATTTCAACTTTACTGAAGTCTCTTTGTAGGTGGCCACTTGATGTCCAAATCAGTATCTCCGTTCTGAACTGCTCTCACAAACTCAGGATCTACGTTTATCAGCTTCACGATGAGATCTGTCACTAGGAATTGGTATTGCAAATTCAGCGCTCACTGAACTTAACATCAACAACAAAACTGGGTCTTCCTTTGGGTTTCCTTAGTTTTGTGAACAGCATTAGGATCTTTTCAATCGTGGAGGTTTGGAATTCCATAGTTATGTTTCACTCCAATTTATCTTTGCTCCAATATCACATCTCTTGTCAAGTCTTCTGAGCTCTTGATCTGCAATAGCTTTTGAATTCTTTTCTATGTCTACTATCATCTTTAGCCATTATTAATTAATTTCTCATTATTTTTATTGCACTTGTAAAAGCCTCCTTGATAATTTTCATCCTTACCTTATTCCTTTCTCACTCTACCCTGTGCAATATTGTCATCTTAATCTAGGCTGTAAGGCACAGACTAAATTTCTCACTACCTTACTCAGAAATCTACTGAAGTAAGTACAGGCTCACCAGGCTGGCATTTAAGGCTTTCTGCCAACATGCCTTTTTCTATTTTATTCCTTACTTCCAAACACAGTGCACCTCAGCTACGCTGGAGGACACACTTTTTCATTGACATATCCTAATTTTATGTTGAGTCCTTTGTCTGAAATACCCTTCCTTTCTCTCTCCCCTTTGAAAAATCCTACGCATCATCTAAAGACATCTCAAATGCCACTAATTAATGAAGATTTCCTCAGACCTTCTTTCTCCTTTCCTGACCAAATGTGAAGATATGATCTCTCTCTCTTCCTCTTTCATTTCTTCCCTTACCATCTCCCTTTCTTCCCTCCTTTTCCTCTCTCCCCTCCCCCACCACATCCTCTTTCTTATTTTACTTCCTGATGGCCTATGGTATTTTGTCTATTATGTGAAACTAATGGTAACAGATAACTTTTGAGTACTTATACCTTAGGCCAGTGCCACAGTTTTTAAACATTTTCTCACTTACGTCTCATGCATTTTATAGATAATGAGGTGAGTGAGATTTAAGGTATAAAATTAAGTAAATGATGAAGCAGGGATTCAGACCAGCGCTGCCTGACTTCAGATACTGTGATCATCAGCACTCTGCTATGCTGACTCATTGCTATTCTCTATTTAGCAAATTTTATTTCATGTTATAGATACTTTCTACATTTGGTTTCCTATGTTGCAGTCTCCTAGTAGGCTTATTGATCTTTGTAACTCATGTGGTGTATTTTATTCCTGCAGATTATTGAAACATAGATGGGAACTCAAATATTTGTTGAAATAAATATATCTTTTGTATATCTACACATTAAACATACAGTATAGTAGTAGACACATAGTTGGGTGGAGTAATAGCTACTTTGCTGAACAATTTTATTAAAATGAGCATTTTAAGTACAAAATAATCATAGTCAAAGTATCTAGATATGTTTAATATTTTTAAATAATATTTTAAGAGAGTATTATGAATGCATGTGATCACTATCTGGCTACAAAAGGGTATTTGTGTGTGATAGAAAATAATTTTTTCAAGCTAGCAAATAAATAAGCCTAAAGAGCTGTTTCACTGAATCAGATCATAATAACTGAAATCACCAGTAAATATTCAAAAGATGATTAAACAGGAAACTCCCAAGACAGTCATCAAGCTTATAAGCCTTATCCAAAAGAAACAATGTATGTGCCTAAGAGGTTTCACTGGAAGGAACAAGGCCACATTCTGTGTACATTAAATATGCCTTTTGCTTTATATTGGATATTTGCTTTATTATTTATTAAAACATCATTGTTTAATGTGAAACCAAATAAAACACAATCCTTGGAGCCTCTAGAAGTTATTAGCATATGGTGTTAAAAATTCACACCTCATTCATCATAGTTCTTTAAGAAAATTGTATTTGTTTTTTATCTGGAAGAAGACAAAAGAATGACAATTATTTTAAATCATTTCGGGAAAGAGTATCAAAGAAAATGAATTATCATTCTATGTGGCTGAAAACGGGGACATTTGTTTAAAACCCAAAGCCTCCAGGTAGTACTACCAGCTTATGAACATCCTTGAGTATATGTCACGGTATTTGAAGTTCGTGCAAAGATGCATATAATCAGTAAAGCATATATGGATAGTCTAGTCCCTCTTGGACACACATCTGTGGAGATTAGGGAACCCACATCCATTATTCCACACAGAGGTGTGGACATACAAAAGTTGAGCAATCTGTCACAGCCATCCCTGATTAGTGGAAACATCGATGTGTGGATGTGTATTTGGAGGAAGCAATGCTAAATCCTTTCAATTACAGAGGATATGTCTGATTTTAATGATGGCGTTCATGAAATTAATGTTGCAAAGTATTGCAGAATCCCAGAATTTCATCTTTGTCAATTAATTACTTATTTGTAATAATCAAAAGTTTTTTTTTAATTAAAGATAGACCAGTCAATATTTCTCTCTGATATAAAGTTTAGGGCCAAATGGTGAGGAGGTAGAAGGCTCTGATCCCATCCCTGAAGTCCCATACTTAATTTATTGTGATTAATATGATGTTCAGTTTTGGCCTATTTTTTAAAGTCAATTGTATCTTCAAACTATGATGGTTATCTGGCACGTTAACTGTTCTCTGCAGCTTCAAGTCTTCACATTTGATTAGCATACGTTGTGCTGCTTTCTACTGCATGCGCATCACTTTCACACCACTGTCAAGTTGAAAAATTGAAAGATGAACCCCGTAAGTTGGGGACAGTCTGTACTTTCTATGGTTCCTGTAAATAAGTGCCTTTCAAAGGCCAGGACCAAGGACAACGTGCTATGGGTAATCACTACGACTTCTAACCTAGGGAGAGCCAACATTTAAATTATTTGGCTATGCCTGTTTAATCACTTAACTATTTCCTCATCTGTACCATTACCAACGTCACATATTTTTAAACCATGTTCATTCCTTGCCTAATAAACCTATCAAATAGGAAATTAGATAATTTGGTTTGCTCTCACTGAATTTATGCTAATTCTTAATAACTTCTTCCTTTACTAATGTTCCCAAGTCAAAAGTTTAATGATCTTTGTAGAATTCCTCTGGGGTTAGGTTTCAATCTTTCTGGTCTATTTCTATCTTTTCCCTCCTACCCCCTACCACATACACCTTTTCCTTTTTTAAAGAACCTGGAGTAACATTTATTTTTCAGCAGTGTGGTATGGTGATCTCATATAAAAGTACATTCAAAAATCAAACAACCCGGGGAGGAGACAACATGGTGGACGAGAAAAGCTGCTAGCTAGAAGGTCTCTGCAAAAAAGACAGATTTTGGAAGAAAGTGAAAAAAATAAACTAGCAGAAAAATATAGATTGGGTGAGGGTCGGAAGGAAGGGTGCCTGAAACTACAGGAGACTCCACGGGAAGACATTGCGGAGGAGAACTGGAAGGAGAAAGGTCCCGAGAGGCTTAGAGACCAGCGACGAGGGTAGGTGGAGCGGTTAACTTCCCCCTCCCTTGCATCTTGAACTGCTGGTGGCTCCTGAGTGGCTGGACAGACCTGCCGACACCAGCTCAGAGACGGCTGCCGCCAGCGAGCAGCGGCCTCTTGGGGACTCAGCGCCGGGCTCCCAGCCCCCCCGGGGCACCTCCCCGGGGCGCAGACCCGAGCCTAGCGGCAGACGCCATAGTGCTCCATTCTCTCCTTCCCCCTCCCTACCCGTGCGTGCCCAGAAAGACAATTTAGCCATCACACAGAGGCATCTCTAAGAAACGGGACCTTTCCTTTTGGGGCCCTACAGCAGACTGAGGGGTACTGAGACTGCAAGCTCCCTATTGACAGCCCTCCCAGGTGCTGCTTGCCTGCGGACTCCAGGAGAGCGGGGCAAATCACGAGGTGGAGTGAAATCCATCCAGCTTGGGCATCCTGTAGGTGATTCAAGACCAGCAACCCCCACCCCACCCCCCCCCCCCCGCAGGGTAAGGGATTGATCTCCAGGGCCCAGGGGACAGGTCTACAGACCAGACCCCATACATCCAGGTCACAATCGCACTTCCCTGGGGCACAGAAGAGAGATCTGTGAAAGAGCTTACTGAGGAGTGTGCGCCTTTAGGGGCAGATCAGGGTGCCTGACCGGCAACCCTCTTCC
>CAUYSK010027599.1:0-22015 GCA_963575035.1 Avahi laniger
GCAAATAAGACTGGGTGTCCTCGTGGTATTTATATTCTCGCAGGAGAGACAGGTAACTTAAAAATATACAAACATATGAGTAAATGATGTAATTTTGGATGGTGGTAACTACCATGTAGAAAAGTAAAGCAAGGCAAGAGATTAACATGTGAAGGGGGTGTGTAAGATACTTCAAATAGTGTGTGGAGGAACATTCTCTGGGAAGTGCTATTTGAGAGAGACCTAAAAGGCCTGGGGAAGAGCATTCCAGATATAAGGAGCAGCATGTGTAAAGGCCCAGAGGCAGGAAGGCAGATAGCCTGAGCTCACTGCTCTACAATAGGCTTTCTTTTTTTTTTTTTTTTTTTTTGATACAGAATTTCACTCTGTTGCCTGGGCTAGAGTGCAGTGGCATCAGCCCAGCTCACAGCAGCCTTAAACTCCTGGGTGGTCCTCCTGCCTCAGCCTCCCAAGTAGTTGGGACCATAGGCATGTGCCACCACACCTAGCTAATTTTATCTATTTTCTAGTAGAGATGTGGTCTTGCTCTTACTCGGGCTGGTCTCGAACTCCTGACCTCAAGTGAACCTCCTGCGTCGGTCTCCCAAAGTGCTAGGATTACAGGCATGAGCCACCATGCCCAGCCTGCAACAGGCTTTTTTCACTTTATTTTAGAGATAGTACATTGTGAT
Organism: Avahi laniger; assembly: GCA_963575035.1. Classification (NCBI taxonomy): domain Eukaryota; kingdom Metazoa; phylum Chordata; class Mammalia; order Primates; family Indriidae; genus Avahi; species Avahi laniger. The sequence continues at coordinate 672 of CAUYSK010027599.1, forward strand.
CTTCTTCATTCCTTTCTATAGGTGAATTTTATTCCATTATATGCATGCCTCATGATTTATTTAAAAGTCTTCTATTGATAGATTGGTTGTTGCTAATCTTTTGTTGTTACTAGCAAAAAGTTACAAACAATGAAGAGTTAGCACAGCCTGGTAGAATCAAACAGAATCAGAAGTGGAAGCAACTCATTTTCTTTCTTTTCTTTATTTCTACTATATTTCACTGACTGTTTTGGGCACTAGGGATATAAGAGTGAACTACATGGTCCAAGTCCCTGCTCTTGGGATAATTATATCCGGTGGGGGAGACAGACAATATGAAAATAAACATATACATAAAAAGGATGTAGTATTGGATTGTGACAAATGCTGTAAACCAAGAAACATAAAGCAGGACAAGTTTCTGCTGGGACCTTGGGCAGGGCTGTGGATGCTGTTTTAGATATGTTGGTCAAGGACAGCCTTTGAGGAGGTGGCATTTGGGCAGGATATGAATGATGTGAAGGGCAAGCCATGTAAAGGTCCGGGGAAGAGCATCTCAGACAGAAGGCACATTTTGTGTGAAGACCTGAGATGGGGAAGAGTTTGGCACGTTGGGAGAGCAGCAAGAAGGCGGGATGGTCAGAGCACACCCAGCTACACAGAAGGAAACTAGCTGAAGCTGGAGGCACAGGCAGGGTGGCCGTGGAGAATTTGCAGCCACACAAGACATTTGTATTTATTCTAAGGGTAATAGGAAGCCATCAGGGAGGGCCCTTGAAAAGGAGGATTGCATGTTCTGATTTCGTGTTTTGGAAAGCTTGCTCTGTCTGTATGCAGAGAGGAGACTATGGGAGGAGCAGTCGAACCAGGGATATGAGTCTTGCTATTGTCCAGGTGAGATTTGATGGTGGCATATATTACAGTGGGTGTGATAAATATGCTGAGAAGTATGCAGATTTGGGATCTATTTTGAAGACAGAGCCCAAAGAAGTCGTTGGTGGACTGAATGCAAAAAAAAATAAAATAAAAATAAAAAAGGGAAATGAGGGAGGCTCCTAGGTTTTTGTCCTGAATAACCGGGTGAACGGTGGAGCTATGGCCTGAAAAGAGGAAAACTAGAGTAGGAGCACAGTTGGTGGGAACAGGTGAGGATACCAAGAAGGACACAGTAAGAGTTAGAAACCTCTTAGGCACCTGGATGGAGATTATTGAGAATGGCTGGATAAGAAGAGGACCTCATTAGTCATTGGAGAAAAAACAATTTTTAGGCTTACAGATGATTTATCAATATATTTAAAAACCATTTGCATAGATGAAATAACCTAGGGAGGAAGCATACACAGAGGAAAGAAGAGGGCCAAGGCTGAGCCCTTTCACACTGAGAGGTTGCAGGGGAAAAAAAAGGACTAAGTAGAAAACATAAGAAATAGCTGCCTAGAAAAGAAGAGAATGTAGGGTCTTGAAGCCACCTATAAGTTATAGGACCAGACTTTAAGCCTTGGCTTCCTCATCTGTAAAATAATACTTTCCTATAAGAATTGATGGGGGGTTAGATAAGATTATATAGGTAAGGTGCCTAGCAGAAAACCTAGCCATAATAAATACTCAGTAAACTCTAACAGTTGGCAACATTTAGAATGTTCCTTATGTGCACGACTGCAATGATTTAAATGTTTTTCACCTCCAAAATTTATGTGGAAACTTAATCTCCACATAAGATATACTGGTCAAGGACAGCCTTTGAGGGCTGGGAAGTGAGGCCTTTGAGAGGTGATTGATTCATGAGGACTCTGCTCTCATGAATGGGATTAGGTGCCCTACCTAATAAAAGGGTTTGATGGAGGGAGTTTGTCCCCCTTTTGCCCTTTTGCCTTCTGCCAGGTGAGAACACAGTGTCCCTGCCCTCTGGAGAATGCAGCATTCAAGGCATCATCTTAGAAGCAGAGATTACACCTTCACGGGCTAACCAACCTGTTGGCACCGATCTTGGACTTCCCAGCCTGTAGAACTGTGAGAAATAAATTTCTGTTCTTTACAAATTACCCAGTCTCAGGTATTTTGTTATAGCACAAACAAAGACAATGACTATTGGGTTATTTTTATATTTGATTTAAGATAAGCAAAAGTGAACACATTTCTATATAAAGGCATTCATATGTATCTAAAAATAGACATACTGTATCTATTTATATATAAACATTATCTGCATTCATAAGAAAAAGTGAATGTATTAATATATAAACATTATATAAAATAGTAACAATAGGATTCATACCAGATGATAGATAATAATAGGTAATTGATCTTTTTCCTATTAGAGTCGGGGGTGTGTGTGTATGTATGTGTACTACAAATGACATACGTAATGACTATTAAAAAAGTTATTTTCTAGACAATCTTGGAAGAAAGCCTCCTAAAAGAGAGAGTTATGTATGTGGAAGTTGGGGAGGAGAGAATAAAATGAGTACCTATTGAGTGTTTACCATGTGTCATATGGTACAATAGATGACTAGTTTTACTTAATTTAGTCTTCATAAAAACATTATGAGATAATATTAATAAGATCCATTTACTCATAGGTGTTCTAAACAAAATTAAAAATTTTAGTAAAAGCAATAATCAATTAGAGATTTTTAATTACCTATCAGTTTCTCATCTTGTCCTCTTGAATTAAAAATTATTACTCATAACAGCTTCTATTTATTGAGTAGCTGCTATGCTCAAGGCACTATAATTCATAATTTATATATATTTTTTTATTTTCAAAACAATCCAACAGAAAGATAGGTATTACTATCGCCATTATATAGATGATGTACTTTAGGCTCAATGAGTTTATGCAAATTGCTTTAGAAATATAGCGAATAAGTCACAAAACAAGAATGTGGACCCTGGTCTTTCTGATTAAAAAGCCTTCATTCCATCCACTACACCAGGCCATCATCAAAGTATTTAGACATTTAGTCTCCATGCTTAACATTCCTTATGTTTTCATTTGTATTTATAAATAAATATTTTCTGTCTAAACAAGCCATTTAAAAATATATGAAGGCAAGAAAGGTCACATCAAGTTCTACATTACCTTACATATTTACAAAATGTACAAATCCCTTACAAGATTTAAGCCAAGATTAAGAACAAAACAAACAAAAAAACTCCCAGAATTTCTGAGTCTAATTCTTACCAGGGAATGACTTGTTTCCAACTATTACAACATATAGTATGGGGACAGGCAGTGTCAGCCAAATACATAGTAAGTGGAAGCAGTCATTTTGTCTGACAGCCAGCAGAGGAAATGAATCCACTCCATGACATAGTGAACATAGAGCTATGGTAATAAGAGGCTCAGGACATTCATAATTAGGCTTGCTGGTCATCCAAAGAACACAGGATAGTCATGGTGGATTTGGCAATTACCATAGATTGTCACTTATGTTCAAGTCCTGTTCAGAATAAAATAAAAATAAAGATAAAAAGCAAAAGTGATCTTTGAGTTCATAGAGATTGCTATTGAATGATTCAGCATTAAGGAATATATTCATTGTTCATGCTTTTCCAGTGCTTCCTCCTAATTGTACTTAAACTTGACTAAATAGGTCATATTTATATAACCTTTCTCAATTTTCAACTAGAAATAATGCATTTCCCTTTGGAATAATCTTGTACACACTTCCTTCATTATGTAGCATGGGCTGCAGTTTTATTTTGTTTTGGATTCAGTAAAATAATCTGCTAAAATGCCCGTGAGTGAGGGAGTAGGAAGGGAGCTACATAAGAAAAATATTTTTGATAATAGATTAACTGAAGTAAGGGTAACAGAGGCCAAGATTCCTACTGTTGTTTAACTTTGTACTACCTACAGAAAAGAATTATTCATAGTATTTAATTTTTAAAAAACTTTCTCCATTAATGTGTTATTATCTATTTAATATTTCACATCTGTATAAAATGTATGAAGAAAAGTTTATTTCTTTTTAGAATAACAGTTTTCAACTAAATGCATTCAACATTCTTTTCTAAGATATTCTCTTTAGCACTGAAATCCATCACTGAAGACACAAACAAGCAGGTAGTGCTACATACAATGCCTCTGCTTGGTTAGAAAATAGCTTTGTCTGTCAACTTTCAAAATCAATTTATCACAAATTAATTAAAGTAATGATCAATTCAGACTCAAATAGTAAAGTTAATGAATAATTGAAGGGGGTAGGTTCAGATTCCGCATCATTCATTCAGCAAGCCTGGACTGACGGGCTCCATAGGTCAGACGGTGTGTTGGTGACAGAAAGATGAAGCACACAGCTGCTACCCTCAGGACTCACATCCCAGTAGGAGAGAAAGATTCATCAACAACTTAATATAAGACAGAGTCCTAACTGCTATATTTTATCTCTGTGCAGAGTGCTATGAATACACAGAGGAGGTACATTAGTCTGCTCAGGCTGCCATAACAAAATATCATAGATGGAGTAGCTTAAAAAACAGAAATGTATTTTCTCACAATCTGGATGCTGGGAAGTCCAAGATCAAGGTGCCGGCCAATTCAGTTCCTGGTGAGGGCTCTCTTTCTGGCTCACAGATGGCAGCCTTCTTGCTGTGTCATCACATGGCGGAGAGAGCATGCTTGCACAAAACCCATCATGAAGGCCCTCCCTCAAGACCTCATCTAACTCTAACTCCTCCCAAAGGCCCTGTCTCCAAATGCTATCACATTGAAGGGTAGGCTTCAACATTTGAATTTTGGAGGGACATAAATATTCAGTCCATAACAAGAGGGAAGAGTTGACTCTGGCTTGTGTTACAGAGGAGGGTATTATAGAACTGACACTTGAGCTTGGTCTCGAAGCAGACATAGGAGGTTACCAGTGGAGGAGCAGGGAGGCCTTACTTTGTAGAGAGAACATCAGGAACAAAAACTCAGGAGGAGGAACAACAGGTGATCATTTCAGCATACACAGAGTAAGAAATGCTTGCAGAGAAAGGAAAAAGTGAAATGGAAAAATTAGAGTGGGACCAGATTGCAGAAAGTCCCTGCGCATGATGTTGATGAGCTTAAAATGTCTTCCTATGGGGGAAGCTGATGAAATTGTGTGTGTGCAGATGTATGTTATAATAAAGCTTATTGTTTGAACAATAGTAATATGCATTCAATATTTAAAAATTGAATTTTTAAATGTTGAAATAATTTTAAACTTATAGAAAGGTTACAAGAATAATACAAAGAACTCCTGTGTACTTCTTACCCAGATTTACCGAATATTACTCTTTCGCCATATTTGCTTTAATATTCTCTCTACATATGTATGTACAACATATTTATATGGACATATGTTAAATAGAAATAAACATATAGATGTGCATGTGTATGTATGCATACACTCATACACATTCTTACATGTACACACACACATTCTTTTCTGAACTAGTTGAGAGTAGGCTCACACATTATTCCCTTTGTCTATTAATAATTCAGTGTGTATTTTTCCATAATAAAGATGTTCTTTTTAATAACCATAGTATACTTATCAGGAAATTTAACACTGATATAATACTTTTATCTATTCTAATTTTGTCAATTACACTAATAATGACTTGTATACTATGGAAATTTTTTCCTTATGTAGTACCCAATCCAGGATCTTGTGTTGCATGTGCATTCCTCAGCCTTTGTTTTTCATGACACTGACATTTGTTTTTAAATAGGATTTTTAAAGCAAATGATCTGTTTAAAAATTTTTATTACTAAAAAATTACTAAAAAATAACTAAGAGAGGGTATAAACTAAGGGACAGAGAGGAGACTTGGGAGGTTAAGCCAGGTGAGGTGATGAGGGCCTATTGGGACAGGAGAAGAGGGCTCTATGTGGGAGACTCAACAGGATTTAGTGCAGATTATGTGTGGAAAGAAAAGAAAATGTAAGTTTGACTAGCTTGGGCCAGTTAGTGGATGGTGGTAAGGATTATAAGATGAGCAGCAGATTTTGTCTTTGTTTGATTTTAGGTTGAAGGAGGATACCCCAGTTTTAATTTCGAATGCTGAGTGGATCTGTGTATTACATAGTTGGAAATAAGACACGGAGTTCAGGTGAAATGTCTAGGATGAAGAAGGATTACCTAAAGAAGAATAAACTTAAATAGCCCATCTTCTGCTTTTCTATTTCCCAGCTGTGTCCTAAACACAGCAGATACTTATTAATAAAGGCAAGTTTCCTTCCAGGCAGAAGAGGGCTGGGAAAACTCTGGGGATCTCCCTGCAGAAATGAGGAACCCTGAGTTTATCAACTAGGGCAGTTTTCCACTCTGCTGCTGGGAATCAGTGAAACAGGAATTAACAGGGCATGTGAAGCATGCAATGCTTTGTACCAGGGCCATAATTCCCCATCCAGAATTTCCAAATTCAAAAAGCTCTGAAAGCAGAAAGCATTTTTGTATCTCACAGAAATGAGATATGGATTTTTTCTATTTTATCTATGGCCCTTGAACTGTAACTACCTTTAAGAAAAGAGCTTACTACCCATTCACCTAGCCTTGCGGGACTTATCAGCTGCATCTGTTCCTGCTGTCCTGCCCTGAGCCAGCGATGGGGGTGGACAAAGGAATCAGACTAGGCAGCCATTCAACCACACAGTTGGTCATTTGTCTGTTCATCATTTATTCATTCATTCAAGAAAAATATATCGACCATCTACAATGTGCCAGATACTGCACTAGGTACTTGAGATACAGTAATTAACAGACATTTGGTGACGTCATTGAGTTCACAATCTACCAAGGGGAACAGATATTAAACAAACAGTTAACTCTAATTGTAGTGAGTGCTGCAAATGGGGATGCAGAGGGCAGTGAGAGTGTGTAGGGAGCAGAAGGAGCTTAACTTGGTGTAGAGACTGAAGGAAGTCTTCCTGGAGGAAGTAACTTGTGAGTTGTGATAAGAAGGAAGAGAAGGAGGTAGCCAGGTAAAGAGGGTGAAGTGGTGGGGGTCAGGGCGGAGGCAGAGAGAATTCCAGGCAAAGCAAACTGCCTAAAAAGGACCCAGGGCAGGAAGAAGCTTGCCCTGAGTATGGAAGTGAAAGCTGTGGCTAGAGGGAGTGCATGGGTGAGATAAAAGAACTTTGATCTTTATCCTAAGAGCACTAATGAGCCATTGAGGGGTTTTAAGTAAGACTGGAACGCAATCAGATACTACTTCTCAGATCACTCTGGCTGTGGTGTGGAGAAGGGATCAGAAGATGAAGAGTAAATGTAAGAAGAATCAACTAAAGATAAAATGGTTCTTCCCTCTCAGGACCCATACACATCTAATAGAAGAGATAACACAGAAACATGCTGAATTAGCATGACTCTGAGCAGGACTGGACCTCCCTGCTCCGCAAACAGTGGATCACACAGCCTCGTTGCACACGGCCTTCCCAGAAGCCCTGGCCAGCTCCAAGGAGGAAGAGAAAGACTGTCTGTCCAGGTGGGTCCTCAGAACTGCCTTTTACCTCTGGGAGAAGCCCTGAGGGAGGCGCCTCTTCTCTCTTTCTCTATCTCTCTCTCTCTTTCCCCCTACTTACTGCCCTGCACATACATACATCCACTCTAAAACCTTTCAGCCTGAATACCTCAGAAGTCCAACCGCCACTCTACAACCAAAAATCACTCTATTTCTTAGGACCTTCCTCCATATTTTATATATGAATAGTATCTGAATAAAAATCACAGTTGGACTGATTTCACCTCTAAGTTTGTTGTTTATAAATGCTGATCATTTAAGCTCTTAAGATGGCCAGAAAGTTTGCATTAAGAATCATAATCATATGTTATCACATATAAATGACTTCACTTGAATAGAGCAGAATTTTTTCTGGCTTGCTTCCATATCACAAGACTTTTATGCTGCCTGCTGGCATTAGGAACACTGCTGGAATTCATTCTGGAACAGAACTTTCCCTGAACTGAAACTCTACACTAAAAAGCAGTGAAGAAAACTTGTTACCATTCATTTATTTTGGACTTAGATTCAAAGGGTGGGAGGAAGGGGTGAAGGACAATAGTCCTTTGATACCAGCCCTGGTAAGTTAGGAGGCCAAAAATCCCTCCGTTAGACTTGATGGCCTGAGGCAGAATAATCAGGAAAATAATTATGCAAAGTAGATCTTCAGGAGGAGGGGAAAGACAAGATAAATACATGTCATGAAAGGCATCAAGCCAAGCCAGAGCCATTGCTCTGAATTCTAAAAATTCTCAGCTCTTTAGTATGTGGAATTTTATCAACAAGAGAGACAAAATGTATATTATATATTCAGAAGTTTAAGGAACATATATTTGAAGCTGGGCTTTTTTTCTTTCATTTTTGTATCCATATGAAAATAATATTCATATATGGAAGGAAATGAGTGCTGTATTTGTAAGGACTATTTAGTATTCCCAAAATAGTAACCACCACCTAAAATGTACTACTTATTTGAAACTTACTATTCAAACATGACTTTATTAGTTCCTGTTGTTTCTCTAATTGTGACTTTGGATCCCAAAGTACTATGGCAACCTCTGAAAGTACAAATTTAGTAATTTAGGGCTAAATTAAATTTCTTTTTGGAAGGTATGAAGGTCTGTCTTCTCTTTATTCTCTTATTACTGTACACATCTTCCTAAGAAAAACATACTTTTTTCTGGACTAAGATTTATGAATAACTGCCAAATTTAAAAAAATGGTTTGAATAAAAGCAAATTATTAGCAGACCAGCAGTTTATTAAAATTCCACAACTATATTTCAATCTAATGCTTCATGTTATCCTTGCCACAGCCAAGCATTGCCAAAACACCAGCAATTTCAGAAAACAGTAAAATATGTTAAGTAACATTCTTTTAGACCATATTGATTTTACTTTTTCGACTTCAATTCATAGTACACTGTAGAATTATCCATTTCAACATTAATAATGGTTAAAGATATGCACTGAAATGCACATCTTGGACCTCTCAGGTGACAAAAAAAATTACGAATAGTTTTGAAAGTTTTGGAGATCCTATTTGGTATGATGTGAGTATAGAGGAACCTCCCTCATCTATCTCTATTTTTTAATCTATAACTACACCTACATCTAATCTCTCTCTCTATATATATTAATATATATGCATATATATATATGTGGATTGTGTTCTTTCTGCTGATATGGTCTTCTGACTCATTCAGAAAAAGGGACAACCAAACCACATTCTAAAGTAGCTTAAACACATACTGCTGTCTCTGCAGCATTAGATAAAAGACTTAGTAAAACCAGACAAAGGCCCCAAATTAAAAAATAACAATCCCAGAAGATTAAATGAGTCAAGGATTTTGTTTGTTTCTTCCTCCTAAAAATCCTTGATGGTCCAACCTGTTATACATCAAAAATACATCCAGAACTTGAGTAAATATATATATATGCAACTACACTCAGAACTCTGCTTCCTTCTACTTACCGTTTTCCATTCCACACAAATGTGGCACACATTTTTGTTTTTTTTTTCTTCCTCACTCTGTCCATCATTAGAGCCAGGATTTCAAAAGAGAGAGTTCTGAAGGATAGACTCTACAAAATTGACCTAACTTGGCTTATACTCTTAAATATTTTGGCCCAGGATAGCCAAATACATTCTAGTCATAACAGTAATAAGACTTATAAGCTCAAATTTTATGAAACTCAAAGTCAAGGAATATATAAATACTCGTATATAAAATTCAAGCAGCCTTTCAGAATGAGAGTTTACCTACATTTCTAGTTTACCAAGCCTTTGGGGCATTTTCTTCCCTCCTAGCTTTCTAAACTCATAATTATAGATAACTCTTAATAGGCTCAAATTATTCTTTTTTTTTGAGACAGATTCTCACTCTTTTGCCCGGGCTAGAGTGAGTGCCGTGGCGTCAGCCTAGCTCACAGCAACCTCAAACTCCTGGGCTCAAGCGAGCCTCCTGCCTCAGCTTCCCGAGTAGCTGGGACTACAGGCATGCGCCACCATGCCCGGCTAATTTTTTCTATATATTTTTTAGTTGTCCAGTTAATTTCTTTCTAATTTTAGTAGAGACGGGGTCTCGCTCTTGCTCAGGCTGGTTTCGAACTTCTGAGCTCAAACAATCCGCCCGCCTTGGCCTCACAGAGAGCTAGGATTACAGGCGTGAGCCACCACGCCCGGCCTCAAATTATTCTTAAAACCAGTAGAGGGAGCAACTGCTAATTGTTCTTCAATATTCAGTTCTCCCTTCTTCCCCAGAAGTTTAGGTAAGCACAAAACCACACTAACTAAAGACTAATTTCTATCTCCTTTGCAAGAAAGTTTTGCCATTGGCATTGGAGTGGGCATGACTGGGCAATTTCCAGGTAACATTAGAAAACTGCTTGCTTGTCTTCAATTCTTCTTTTCCCATGTTTACTACTTAATAATATTTAATACATATTACCTACTTTATGCAAATTGATGCCATCGTGGGAATATAAAAGTTAGTAAAAGTTGTCCTGTTTAACTTGTTTTCAAGGTAAGAGGGATAAATTGAATTACAAGTAACTAGAAACGAGGTAAAACATACTAAGCCTCATAATAGTTACATAAACAATGCCCAAGGGTTCAAAAGACAAAGATAATATATTTTGCCTGAGGTATCCCAAACAATTTTTATTCAGGAGTTAATGATTAAGAAGGGCATTAATGGATGGATAGAGTAGGAGAGGGTGGCTCCTCTTCCCTTGGCCCACTTAGCAAAATGCAGAGAAGTCAGAGCTTCCTGTGAGTTTTAACACTGGAAAGGAGTTGGCTAGCAGCACTGCGTGAATACTATACGTTAGGCAGCGTGTTTAATGCTTTTAGTGTTTAGTTTTTCATAGCTGCTGTAACAAATTATCAGCAACTTAATGGCTTAAAACAACACAAATTTATTATCTCACAATTCTGGAGATCAGAAATCCAAAATGTGTTTTATTGGGTTAAACCCAAGGTATCAGCAGAGCTGCATTCCTTTCTGGAGCCTCTAGGGAGAATGCTTGCTCTTTGCAGTTTCTAGATGCTGCCTGTGTTCCTTGGCTAGTGGCTCCTTCCTCCATCTTCAAAACCAGCGATGACTGGTAGAGTTCTTCATTCACACTGTGCCACTCTGTCCTCTTCTGCCTCCCTCTCATACTTTAAAGGACACTTATGATTACACTGGGCCCATCTAAATAATCCAGGATAATGTCCCTATCTCAAGGTCAGCTGATTAGCAACCTTAATTCCATCTGTGACCTTAATTCCTCCCTGCTATGCAACATAACATATTCACAGGTTATAAGGACTAAGACACGACATCTTTGGGGGGCCATTATTCTGCCTACCACGTATGGATAACCTCATTTAATCTTCACAACAGATTTATAAATATGCTACTAGCATTAACTCTAAAGATAAGAAATGAAGAAACAGAAAGGTTAAACAATTTGACCATGATTTCCAAGCCAATAAATGACAAATCAGGAATTAGAACTCAAATATTTCTTACCCCAGGTCTAAACTCTGATAGGGTGACCAACATTCCTGGTTTGGTTGGAACTGACCAGTTTTACCACTGAATTTCCCAGGTCAGAAAAATCCCAGTCCCAGGCAACCAGGATGGTCAGTAACCATGTCTGAACCTCTAACCCAAATCCTGCTTACAATAATTTAGCAAGAGTTTATTATGGTCTAGCGATCACAGATCACAACTAAATTCCAGAAGCTCCATTGTGGTGGTGAACAGTGCCTTATGAGGCAAAGAGATACTAGAGAAATGCTACTTCTTCCTACAAGTTCACTTTCTCCTGGTTTGAAAAAAGGCAAATTTGCTGAAAATGGTTGAGATAATTTATCCTAAGAAGATTCATAAGCAGTACCTTGGAAGTAGATAAAAGAATGCACTTGGGGTAGAAATGCAGTTTTGTCATATCAAAGTATGTTTAACAAATCAAATCATCCTAAAATAATACCTGTTAAACGTCCTCATTGTAGTCCTCATTAATTCATTACTTAGAATTTACTAAAATTAGTGTCTCAAACTATGCTTCCCCAGAAGCTGTCCCTGGATTAGGAATTGGAATATAATTCATTTCTTTAGGAGCTGATCCCAGGAGGTACTGGTATGGGGCTAGGGAAAGGAGAAAGGGAGGAAGGAAACCAGTAACAAGTGTGAGGATGAGAAGGTTACTAATGGCGACAGCCAGGACCTTTGGCAGATGGTGTAGAACATGCATCAGAGTTTTTCTCCACCCAGAAGGAGAGGAAACTGGAATTTTATCCTCCAATTCCCATCTGATTTTGGCTGAGGGCTGCTCCTAGGGGAACCAACTCCTTAGCATTCTGGCCTGGCAGTAGAGAGCCTTCAGCATGCATTGAAACAGTGAGCACCAAGAGGCCATGGACAGAGCACCAGCAGTTCCGCTATAAAATGCCTATCCAAATTATATTCTGAGTCTTACCACTTCTCGTAATTTCTACGGCTACAACCCTAGTCCAAGCCGCTCTCCCCTGGACCACTGCAACAGCTTCTTTGCCTCCCTCTTCCAACTCACCCAATTCCCACAAAACAGCCCAAAGCATGAATTTTTCCAAAGCATGAATCCAATTAAGTCACCTCCGCCCTACCAAAAATTTAAACAGATTCTCATTGTAACAAGAATAGCATCCAGCTTCCTCATAGCTTTCAAAGCCTCATGTGATCTGGCCACTCCCATCTCTCTGACCCCCATCTCCCAAATAAAATGTTCACTACTTAGCCACACTAATCTTTTTGCTGATTAGTCCTGTCTCAGGGTAGGTCTTTGCTCTTTTGTTCCTTCTGTTTATGATGCTCTTCCCAGTGGATCTTTGCATCTGATACCTTCTCACCATTCAGGTATAACTCAAATATCAACTCCACACAAAGGCCTCACCCGCCACCTTACCCCTAATCACGCCTATAACTGACTTTCTTTAGAGCTTATTTTAGTCCTCCAAATTATATTTTTGTATGTTTTTATATTTATTACCTCTTTTCCTATGCCAAAATGTTAGCTCCTAATTGGCAGGGATTTGGCATTTCTTATTCAAAACCAGTCGGCCCTCTGTATCCAAGAGTTCTATATCTGTAGATTCATCCAACTGTGGATCAAAAATATTTGAGAAAAAAAATAACAATAACAGTAAAAAAAAAACAAATTAAAGAAACAATACAGTATAACACTATTTACATAGTACTTATACAGTATTTAACATTATAAGTAATTTAGAGATGATATGAAGGATAGAAGAGGATATGTGTAGTGTATGTGCAAATGCTCCACCATGTTATATCAGGGATTTGAGCATCCATGGATTGTGGTTTTCACAGGGGTCCTGAAACCAATCCTCCTTGGATACTGAGGGATGACTGTATATCCCCAGTACCCAGAATGGTGACAAGCACTTCTAGAGATTTCAGAAATAATGTATTTACAGAAAAAATATGTTTCCAAGATTGATGAGGTTGACTGAAAAGGGCTGTCTTTCATATTGTAAACATAACTTCAATATACCCTGTTTATTATTGGCTTATGACAATCAAGAAGTGATGGTTTGCTAAGCAAAAGCAAAACTGATGAGATTATGGAAAATTTTTCTCAGTGGTGTCCCAGTTTATGAAGTTCTACTTTTAAAGAGGCTTCTATGATAATATTCTAGCTATTTTTAGAATGGAAATAAAATGACATCTTTCAATTTTCTTTTTCCCCTTAAGTAAACCTATTTATAACTATAAATTAAAACTCTTCCAGGGTTTAGTCATGCATTGAAAAATAACTGAAACTAATAGTGTCAAAAAAATACATCAATTTCCAGGAGGTAAATTATTATTTTCTGAAAATCTAGACAGCTCTATGTTAAATATTTAAATTAAGGCTATTATATTTTATTTTCTATATTGTGGTTTCTGCCTTCTCATTCTACACGTGAGTTAATTTAGTTGTTGGATCATATCTCATCTTACGTAAAGACCTTGAAATTAAAAAATGTCTGGGAGGAAGTTGGCAAATTTTAAATAGGAAAAAATAAGTGCATGTTGTCAGAGTTCACTAGGACATTGATGGCAGAACATAATACTCCACAGTGAGTCTCAAAGTCCTTCTAATGTGAGCCAAACCACATTCTAGCCTTTTTTCCCAACCACCCTCCTTCCCCTCCCTACATCTTTGCCTAGGCTGTTCCCTGAGCCTATCTCCCATCCTATTCCCACCTTTCTTCTGCCTTCAAGTCCCACAGTGTCCCGTCTTCTATGAAGCTCCCTCCAGCATCCCCCCAACACCTGGCACTCACTAAGTCTTTTTTCTGTGCTCAGTGCTCAGATTATATTTTGTAGAATATAACTAACATTCCCCTTTTCACATTGCAGTATAATGATTTATTTCCAAGTCATCCTCTACCCCTCTGAGGGTAATTTCTCAAGGTCAGAAAGTGTCTTTTATCTTGAAATCCTTACCACTTATCATAATTACTATAGGAAGTGCTTACTAAGAAGCTGGTAAATATTCTACTCATTGTAACTACATTGGGGTTCTGAGAAGGTATGTTCTGTGTACATTATTTTGCTCTCCATTGGTAAATGGTGATAAAGATGGGGTGGGAGATTGGGAGAGGGACTTGTTATGAACATGTCTCCTCTTTTTCCTTACGTCCTCCGGTCTGGCCTCAGGCTGGGGCCAGAGGCTAGATGGTGAGACTCTCACATGCTAACCCACCGGTGACACCATGACTCAGGTACCAGCTTGCAGGGCTTTCCTGATGTCTTTTCACCTCCCTTTACAAATACTCCTCCCATCTACTCTCCATTCCAAGAGGTCTTATCTACTCAAGCTTTTCAAGACCCCTATTTAGGGCTTTCCCATCTTTTCTGATCCTTCTATTAATCTGCCTAGGCTCCAAAATTCAATCTAAGAAAGTTGGTATACAGATGATCTAAGTTACTTAAACTAATATATAAATATAGAAGCATTTCTATTTTAAAACGAATCTGTTACCTCCAATACAATTCTAATTAATAAACTATTTTTAACTTGGAAACTGTGTTTTTTGCTAATTCCAGCACCTTGCTTCTGAGCTTCCCACATAAAGTAACTTTTTATAAAAAGTAGACATGTTTATTAACTATTGGATAATTACTAACTTGCATATATTTTTAAAAACTATATCTAAGGATAAAAGAAATACTACCAAATAGATCAACAAGGTCACTTCTAGATCATTTTTGAAAGCAACCAATGCTCCATAATACAGAGGTACAACACAATAAATTAAGTTTTTGACTGAATTTCAACTGTTTTAAATCACTCTTCAAACTAACATTGGCCTCTTCTCCGAGATTTAAGGAAAAAAATCCTTAATTCACCTTGAACTCAATATCACATTTTGAGCAAATGTTTTTGCTTCAGCCTTTATAAATAACAACTCAAAAAGTTATCAAAGCAAATGTGTTCGTTTATGTTGTTTTTTTCCTTTGAACTCTAAATTATTTCATCCTTGTTTGAGAGAGTTTTCTTTAACATCTGTCTGAAAAATGTTTTAAGTCCAAAGTATAAAAGTCATTCCTGATGTCACCACCTCTATATGAAGCAAGAAGTTAAAGTTCTCTTTCCTCTCCTCATTCTCATTCACTTGGAGATCCACTATTTTTGGGAACTGGGTACATATCCTTTCCAAATATTTTCCGTGTTTATACAGATACATGGGGCAAATTAATATGTATTAAAATATAACTAGGATAAACGTATTGGTCTGCAATGTTCTTTTATAGTTTTCTAGTTAACGTGGGTACTTTTGAAGGTCACTATTTTGGATCCATTTTATTCTTTTTAAAGGTTATGTAATATTCAGTTGTATGAATATGCCATAATTTATTCAACCTTTCATCTACTCACTGATATTTAGTTTGTTTCCATTTGTTTTTTGCTTCCTCAACACTCCCGATAAAATAACTGGATTCTTACTCTGCTTCCAACCTTGATTCTCCCTGCAAACTTTCTTTCCTCAATCCCGCATGTCCCTGAATCTGTTGCCAAGTCTTTCTCCTTTTCTGTGTCGCCAATTGTGAAAGAACTGGCCTCAGATGCTATCTATGCTCTCTTCATTTATCATTCATTCCTCAACGCTGTAATCTTCTCACTAATCTTATGAAACTGCTCTCATTAAAGATATTCACACAGCTGCTTACCCAATTCAGGAACTTTTCTTCTCAGTCTTCATCTCGCTCAACATGGCTGCATCCCTTGAACCATAGCATCCTGAAGTTCATTCCTCCCTTTTCTGCTGAGACAACATTCTTTTCTGGTTCTTTTCCTACCTTGAATGGCCATTTCTTAGTTTCCCTGCTTGTCCTACCTCACCTGTCTCTTTGACGTTGGTGTTCGTAGAGCTCTATTTTTGGCTCTTTTTTCTTCTCCCTCTGTATGTCTTTCTGCTGTTCTCAACCCCTCTGATGGTTTCAAACACTAATGACCTCCAAACCCATCTGTAAACCCCACTCTTCTGACCTAGGAATGCCCAAATCTATCTTCTAATATCTCCCCCAGAGTCACATGAAGTTCTTGTGTGTAACAGAATTCATGATCTCTCTCCTCCCATCCTAATCTGATCTTCTTCCAGTATCCCTTAACTCAATCACATTTCCACTCATCTCTCCAGTTTAAACTAAAACAAATCATTCTTCCTCAACTCCTTTTTGCCCACCTTCATATTTAGTATTTCAATATTTCCCTGAGATATTTCTCTACCACATTCCTAAAGGTACCCACATCAACTCTTGCCTTAATTTTTACACTTTACACTAAGTGCAAAGGCTACTACAGATTGCCTCTCTCTTCTCAGGGTGAGTTTGAAAGAATTATTTACAAATTGGACTTCATGCGTTTCCTGATAACAAACTTTAATTTTTCAAGAATTCCTACTAAGTATAGAACAGTACAAACTAATTATATATTTACTTGCTAGAGCTCTTTTATCCTGGAGTCAATTCATCATCAAGTGAAATCTCTGAAACCCAATCTGAGAATCTGAAAATACTGTTAAGTTGGACATATCAGCAGTAGCAGGAGATACTGTTTCTTTTTTTTTTTTTGAGACAGAGTCTCACTCTCTTGTCTGGAGCGAGTGCCGTGGCGTCAGCCTAGCTCACAGCAACCTCAAACTCCTGGACTCAAGCAATCCTACTGTCTCAGCCTCCCAAGTAGCTGGGACTACAGACATGTGCCACCATGCCCGGCTAATTTTTTCTATATGTATTTTTAGCTGTCCAATTAATTTCTTTCTATTTTTGGTAGAGATGGGGTCTCGCTCTTGCTCAGGCTGGTCTCGAACTCCTGAACTCAGAACGATCCGCCCACCTCGGCCTCCCAGAGTGCTAGGATTACAGGGGTGAGCCACCGCGCCCGGCCTCCATTCTACTATTGATGGACCTTTGGGTGGCTTATATTTTTTGGCCAATAACAAAACTGTGCCTTGCAGATTCTTATCCTAGTATTTTCATGAAAATATGTTGTTAATTTAGAGATTTATTTTTTATATAAATGCATGTAAATAATTATAGTTCTATGACTGATATTCTCCATAAAATCCTTGATAAATTTTTTTAGTATTTCTTAGTATTGCTTATTTTAGGCTCTGAACTTCTAGATCACTGCTATCTGCTGTGCTAAATAAAACATCAGCTAATTGCAGGACACACTGATCATCAACACTTCGAACTTGTGCCCCTGGGTTCCTCCCGGGGCTACTCCTGTCTGAGTGATGCTTGATTTTTTAAATCATTTTGTTAAAAAAAAAAAAAAAAAAGAAAAAGAAATGTATCAGCTAACATGTAAATATTGCTATGTACAGGTAGTAATGATTAAAAAGCCAAAATATAACCAACCCACATATTCCCACAGCCTGATTATACTGTAAATACAAGTTACAGTGTGGTAGAGAAGAGCCTTGCCTGGAAAGAAGAGTCCTGGCTGTTTGGACAAGTAACCTAAGTATTCTGCATCTCAATTTCTTCATTGATAAAATGAAGAGATGAAACTAAATGACCTCTTATCTTCTGTCTTGTTTTAAGATCTACAATTGCCTTAGGTTAGCTGTAAAGACGCTATTATTTATGGCACCTAACATGCTGTGATTCTCAGATTCTAGTCTTAGCACACTACTAAAAGAACAAAAATAATAAATACCTATAATTAAAAGGTGGGAGACCATCTGCAAATCTTGAAGTTAGAGGATTTCCATCTTTATCACGGTAGAACGCAAACAGCCCAGCAGAGAAACCCTATATGAAAAAGTTCAAAATATGTTAAAGTGAAAAATATCAAGTCTCATTATAGATATACATGCCTACTATCAAAGGAGAGCACAGATACCAGTGAATAAAAGCAGCATGCCAATACTTCTACAGGAACTGTTCATACATTGCAATTGGCCAACAATTACATGTTATGAATTTTAAATTCTAATTACTTGAAGTAATCATTTTTTAATGAAAAATTTTCTAAAGTTCATTAGGTGTTTTAAAGTTACGTTTTCAGTGTAAGCACTATAAACTCAACTATTGTGCTATAATGATACTTCCAGACACTATTAAAGTTTAAATCCCATAAAGAGCCCCAGATGTTGTGTTTTTTAATTCCTCTGTCTGTCTGCTTTTTAAAGTTATTTTAGCCTTCTTCCTTTTTTGAGACTGTATCAGGTAACACTTTTGAATACTTGATAAGAGTTGAAAAGATGGAAACACTATGCTGAATTGCCCAAGACTGACACTTGCTTAAAACAAAATCGATGGATTTTTTTCTATAATGATTTTGACACCACATAAAATAGATGAGCTTAATTAAAGTTTACTCTGAAGATATACACTTGTATGAGTTCAAATACACACATAAAGAAACCATTACTTAGCTAACAGTTTCCTTTCCTCTGATTTTGAGAAGGTAATAAGTCATCACTACTTCCTACAAGGATTTCAACAGTATCAGAAGCATTAGCAGCCCAGGGCTCTGCCATGGTCAGATACTTTCATAGGCCTTTTGGTATCCTTAATTCATAAATCTCAGAATTTTAAGGAAGGAAAAACCTTCTACGAAAAAGTTCTCATTACACTTTGTACGGAAACGTAAGGCACCAAAAGTAATGGTAACAAAGACACTCTTTGGCTGTGTTTATCACAATTGCCTTCTTAATCTGAATTTACTAACCTCTACAACTGCATCCAGGGAATGCTATTATTAATATTAGAAAACCACTAACAATACTATGTAGGGTAGGGGGCTGTGGGATTAAGTGTGCTCTTGAGAGCACCCACAAAAATTAAAAATCTGATTCCAAAGTCCACATTTCATTTACATTAATATGTATACACACACAAAGACAGGAAATATGTGTGTGTTCCTGTGTGTGTGTATACATGTAAGAAAAAAGACTGCAAACATACATATCAAAATGTTAGCTGTTTTTTTTTTTTCTATAATGGTGGTAGGGTAATGAGTGGTAGGGTAATGGGCACAATCACCCATACTCCAAACATTTTTTTACAATGTGAATTTGTAAGTTTATAATCAGATTTTAAAAACACTATTTTTAAGAAGTCTCGAATTTTACTGAGATAATGAATACTTCACATAAAGGTATTCAAATTGTCATTCTTTCTCTGTCCCCTCTCAAATAAGGTTAGAAAAGGGGCAAAAAAAATTGCCATTTGATATCTCCTATTTCATTAGTGAGATTTCGTTTCTTGCTTTCCAATGTAATAATTAAAACAAAGTAGTCTAACTACTTCTTTATGTTTTATACATTAAGAATATGCTATAACTTATATCCAAACAGCTAACAATTCATAAATGATCACTTAATTCATTTCTTTGGCAACTCTGCTTACATAACTGTTGCCTCTGTGTTATTCAAGACTTGTCACAATGATTAATGGAATCCAGATTATCCTTTTATCCCTACATGTTTTCTTCTTCTTTTTTAATCCTTTAAGATGCAAAGAAAATTTAATGGGAGTCAGCTAAGAAAATTTAAATAGTTGCCTAATATACAATTCACTAAAGTTATACAAAGCTTAAAATAGTATAATCTGCCTCATCCTTTGTATTATTCTAAATAAACATTTTTCCCACCTTGTCAACTTGAAAAAATTTTCTAAGCACTCACAGTTCAGAAAGTTCATCTAATATTCAAAGTACCATGGATGACTATGGTTGATAGCTATGAGCATATATAACTTTACAGGGATTATCTGTGTTTGTGAACTATTTAATTCTTACCATCCCAACATGGTTTTTAAAGCTTAAGTTTATTTTTAAATTTTCTTAGGTTTTTACATTTTAGAAATAATTCAAATATACAAGTAAAAAATAATCTAATAGAAACTCATGTATACTCTTTAAGAGAATTTATGATGTTAGTTTTGCCATACTTTCCTTAGAAGACTTTTCTAAAGAAATAAAACACTGAAAAGTAATATTGCTGAAGGCTCATTAACTCATCCCTTCCTCCTTCTCTTCCCATAGGTGATCACTAGCTTGAAGCCAACATACATAATTCTTATACATGTTTTTATAGTTTTACAATATTTATTTACCATAAATGAGATATAATTTTGAGAGTTTAAAAACCTATTATACTTTAACATGTATCATGTTTCATATATACATAAAGGGGATTATTATTCAGCCTTAAAAAGGAATGAAATTCTGGTACATACCATAACATGGATGAATCTTGAAGACATTATGTTAAATAAAATAAGACAAACAAAAAGACAAATATCATGTGATGCCACTTATATGGGGTACCCAAAACAGTCAACTTCACAGAGACAGAAAGTACGACAGTGGTCACCAAGGGCTGGGAAAATGGAGTGGCAAGTTTCAGTATAGGATGATGAAAGAGTTCTGGACACGAATAGTGGTGATGGCTGCACAACAATATGAATATACTTATGCCACTGAACTGTATACTTAAAAATGATTAAAATGGTAAATTTTATGTTTACATATATTTATATTTTATCTCACCAAAAAAAAAGATGGTACCATGCAGTACACATATTTTTGCATCTTGATTTCTTATTTAACATTATGTTTTGGGTATTTATCTATATTGATAAATTATTTCTAGCTCATGTATTTTAACTGCTATATAATATTCCATTTTATGAATAAAACATTTGTCTATTCCACTGAAAATTGTCAATAAGGTTGTAAAAAATTTTTATTATAGGCCGGGCGCGGTGGCTCATGCCTGTAATCCTAGCACTCTGGGAGGCCGAGGTGGGCGGATCGTTCTGAGCTCAGGAGTTCGAGACCAGCCTGAGCAAGAGCGAGACCCCATCTCTACCAAAAAATAGAAAGAAATTAATT